>CAJNDV010006446.1:119872-130227 GCA_905221635.1 Symbiodinium sp. CCMP2456 | reverse complement strand
GGATGGCCTCCATGTGCCGCTCGCGCCGCCTTTGCAACCACTGTCAACCACATCATCCTCTGAACCAACTCAGGTCTTTGAGGAGGACTGCCAAGAATCCCATCAATCCTCCCCGTGGCCGCAGCCCATAGAAGTGCCCTGTACATGCCCGCAACCATGTTCATATCCTCGGCCTTGCTGCGGTTGATGTCCACTTGCACCATCACTCTTCCATCATCTAGCTCCCGGAACACAGGATCCAACGCCTTTCCAGGCCCTGAGTAAAGATGGACCACCCAGGGCAACGTCATCATCCTCTTTCGGCGCTGCCTTGATCCCGGCACTGCTCTCAAGTAGCCCCACCCGGCGCGATCTGAAAGGTCAATGTTCTCTGCCAGCAAGGATCGCTCCAAGTCTGTCCACGACACAAAAGGAGACCCCTTCGTAGTCATAGCTGCAAGCTGGGCAGACCGGCCACCAACTTTCACGAAGTCATCAAGATGCCGGGCCCAAGGCTTCTCTTCATCCCAAAGCCACAGGGCCTTCGCTGTTGTCCTCGTCGCATTTTCCAAGGTCCGCAGCTTCCTGGTCTCAATCTCCCGGATCAAGTCGAGAGCTTGTGTCTCGCCCACGACTGGGCAGCGCCCGACCACAGCAGGCGGAATCACCCCGTGTTGGGGATGACGAATCACCAGTCCGCCTCGTCGAGACCATGATATCTGGCACCCTAGCTCTTCCACCAGTGCCCCTAAGGGCACAATAGGAGCCGAGGACGCTGCACCCGTCTTCTTGGCCAAAAGAGTGCCATGCCGACCCTGAGAAAGAACTGCCTCGCGGCCTCCTGNNGATTCTGTACATTGGTTACAGTCAACGACAAAGTCTTCAGCTGGCGTATCTCCTTGAGCATGGCACTGGCCTCCTCCAACAGACTCTTGATCTCCGCCTCAGGCATAGCCGAAGATTGCTCACCCGTAACCGATGGAGCCGATGTGGTGGCTGTAGAAGTCGCGCTTGCTGACGTAGCTGAGGTCTGGGCAGGGCCAGAGATAGCCTTGACTGCAGGGCTCGCCTTAGACTGATCCCCCGCCTTCGAAGTCGGGCTCCCACCATTGACCTTCGTCGGGCATTCATTCTGGTGGTGTTGCGTGGACCCACAAGCCCAGCAGCGGCCCATCTTTTCTTTTCTTGTAAATACATGGGAGAACGTACAGGCCGATCCACGACTGCATCCTTTGTCCGAAAGATAGAACTTGCAAGAGGCTTTAGCCTTGGCCTTTGGTTGCCTTGTTGGGCTCCCAGACTCGCTGCCATTCGCAGCTCCACCAACTTGACCATCAGACCTTCCTCCAGTGGAAGGTGGGGCACCAGCTGCAATCGCCTTCACTGCTGGCGCTGTTGTGCCACTTTGTCGCCCACGATAGGCGACCTGCTCCAGCTCCGACAAAAGAGCCTGCTGTAAGCTCTTGGCACCATGCAGCGTTGGGCGAGTGTCCACCTCAAGAGTGTACCTCAACATTGAGATCCGGAAATTTATATCGGCGTGCTCTCCCAGGATCTTCTTCACAATGGAGTCGAGGCCCTTGATCATCACACTGGGGTCTGGGCATTGAATGCCGATGTCTGTTGCTCTCGCAACCCAGCGGGCCCAACGACGAAGTTCCTGAACCGCCTCAGAAGCGGTAGTCGCAGTGGTCGGCACCTCGAGCGCCCTCAGAATCTGCTGTCGCTCTGCAACTGACCCTGGGCGGTAAAGCACAACCACCCTGCAAAGCATCGCCAACGTCCCAACCACACGGCTAGACAAAAGCTCTGTCTTCACGCTCTCGGGAAGGCTGGCGAGAATCATCGACGACGCTCTCTTGTCCACACGGAGCCACCGATCGTCCCTAAGCAAAGTCGTCTCGTAGTCCTCGGCCTTCAGGGAGAGCTTGCCAACATGAGAGGCAGCAAGATAGGCCTCGTAGTACTTTGAAAGACACGTTAGTACCTCGCTCCACCACTGACTGCTGGAGTTGCTGAGGTCACCCATGTGGTTCTGCAGACCATGCAACCAGTCACCGACATCAATGGCAGAGTTTGTACTGAGTTCTGGTAGTCGCGGAAGCTCAGCCAAGCCCGGCTTGACCACTTCCACATCCTTTGACTTAAGCGACAACGTCTGAGACATTGCCGTTTGCAGCTGCGCCATCCCCTGTACCAAAGCTCCCATGGGATCTTGCAAAGGATTTCCGACAGGTAGTCCAAGGGCTCCGCTTGGCACAGTAGCCGCTGCTGGGCGCTGCTGTGGGGCACCAGTAACATTAGCTCCACCGCATCCGGCATCTGCAGGCCTGGGAGCAGCCCCAGAATGTCCTGCACGTACACCAAGTGGATCACCGCCAAGTACATTAAAACCCCGTTCTTCACCTAGCAGACACCCTCGAGGAACACCTGGAGGCTCATGCACAACAGGGACTGGTTTCGGTACAGAAGGATAGCCGCCGACCGCGTCAGGGGCTTGAGGTAGTCCGCCAGGAATGCCGCCGCAGCCACCTTGATGACCGCTTCCCTGGGGTCCTTGCGAAGTTCCACCTACATCATTCCTTCCCGTATCTCCCAAGCCTCTTGTATGCATTTGGTTGAGAACCTTCTCCAGCATGTCCTTCAGCTGCTGGTTCTCCTGAGCCAGGTGTTGACGTTCTTCTTCATGCGTTCGCATCTCATACTTCACTTGCTTCTGCACCTCAACCAGAACTTGTTCTTGAGTCAAAGATCCATTCGAGGAGCCCTCTTGAGGAGGGGCTCTTTGTTCCGGTGTATAGAGGTGAGGTGCCCTTCTCGTCCATTGGGTCATGGCCTGCTCAGCCTCAGTAGAGAAGAGCCTTTGAGATCTCGGAGGCGTAGTCAAGACTTGCCTAGTAGATCGCCGCTGCCCTGACTCCAAGATCGGCGTCATAGCTGCGCCTGCCTGGGCAACCCTTCGCTGAACGAACTCCCCGATCTTAGCAAACCAAAAGGTCTGGTTGCTCGTCTCGGTACTCATCGAATCCGGGAGCTCTTCTGGTGGCGAGAACTCAAAACCACCAGTCTCAACCCTTGAAGGCATCGCCGAAATGACAGGCACACTCTGCGCTGAGCCCTGAGGAACATCTGAAGACGGACGGGCACCCGAAGCAACATCTTTATCCGCCACAGTAGACGCACCCAGAAAATCCAGTGCTCCCGTAGCGGTCATAGACCCCGAAGGCTGAGGCAGAGTCCTGTCCTCGGCCGCCGTCGTAGGTGTCGGCTCAGGACCTGTGCCATTCATCACCACTGGGTCGGGTTCCTGGACAGCATCATCTCGAGCTAAACCAGGAGGAGCTTGCGTCGTGTCATAGTTCGGGCCACTTACTTCCCCGTCCAGCGTAGCGGTACGGGTTGGGCTCATACCCTGAAGATCATTCGGGATCATGGTCTTGTTCTTGGGGCGGAGGATCAGGGCTTAAGGGCCATGGCAACGCACGCAGCTCAAAAGGCTTTTCGCTTCACCGAACGTGTACTGTAACAGCCTGGCTTCTGGGATGTACAAGTCGAAGCATCCAGCTGGTAACAAGTTTAGCTGACGAGTCTTTACAAGTAAAGTCAGCTTCAGTTCGAAGGCATCTCGCACTTCTCTTGGCTCAGTCATCAGACTTGACACAAACGGGCACCCGCATACATAAGAGGCACAGCATCAACAGAGTTCTTTTGGGGTTCCTTGAAGGGTTCAAGCACGATTCGAGGCAGTGAGGTTCCGCTTAGGGAAACAGCTTCTGTGAGGGCTCCCTTTAACCCTAAACCCCTAAACCGCCAAACCCCCAAACCCCTAAACCCTAACTCAAGTTAAGGTTCCTTGTGGGGTCTGTAGGTTCTCAGAGCCAAGGGGCTTCAGTTTTAATTGGGCAGGGTGTTCTAGGGATTCTAGGGGTTTTGAGGGGACTATACGGGTTCTAGATGGAGCCCATAGTTGTGGGTTCTAGACAGAGTCCAGAAGGGTTCTAAAAAGGATTCCATAAGGGTTTAGGGCTTCGGCATGCTAGGCTCACAAAATGTTAAGAAGAGAGTTTATAGGGGTTATTATAGGGCTTCTGTCAGATAGGGCCCTGAGTAGATGGACTAGAGCTTCGGATGTGTATGTACATGGCGAGTATGAGGGGGGGATATCGGCATCACTTGTTCCGGACCGTATGCTACCAGGGTTTTGGGCTTGATACGGTGCCTCCGGGTCATAGGATGCAGGATTGTGGTTTTGTAGATTCTTGATGGGACGTACAGTATGGGGGCCTAGATAATGACCTATACGTTTTTTTTTTTGTTGGGGGGGTCCTTATCATAGTTATTGTACAATGCGCCCCTAAACCCGTTTCTAATTGCTAAGGCCCCTATATTAAGGGCTTTAGAGGGGGTCTCTTCGCTATTTGGTTGTTCAGGGTGTTCTAGGGGTTCCTGACACAGGGGTCTGGCTGCTGGTTGGGCGGCGTCTTGTTTTTTGAAAAGATGCTGTCAAAACAAACATTGCCTTGGCCGTGCCCTGCCTAAGTCGGAAATTGAACGCGACCCTTGACACAGACTCCGGCTTGACATCAAAGCTGACACTCGATGTAGGAACTCCTTCACTTGATGTTTACCCTATAAGTTTTTAAACCTGAAGCCCTCAAACCCTAGCCTCAAAACCTGTTGTTTACTGTATACCTGAACAACCCGAGACCAGAAAAGCCTTAAGCCGTGACACCCTGAACCCACGGTTTCAAGTATGGGCCCCAAATATGGAGCCTTAGGCCTTTCTAGGGACTACTAGGGACCCTTAAGGATGCATATAGGGGCCCATGGGTTCAACCTTATAGACTGAACCCT
Organism: Symbiodinium sp. CCMP2456; assembly: GCA_905221635.1. Lineage (NCBI taxonomy): Eukaryota > Dinophyceae > Suessiales > Symbiodiniaceae > Symbiodinium > Symbiodinium sp. CCMP2456. The sequence continues at coordinate 125,394 of CAJNDV010006446.1, read as the reverse complement.
AAACCCTTGACCCTAAACCCCTAAGCTCTAAACCCTAAACCCCTAAACCCTTAACCCTAGAAGTCAGTCATCCCTTCGGGCGAGGCTTGCTTCGCAGCAGCCCAATCTCTGCTTCGTGGCTTTGGAGTCCACATAATATCGGGGGGGTTTAGGGATTAGGGATTAGGGTTTAGGGTTTAGATAATGCTGCTAGGGCCTGCTTGCTCCAACTCCGGGCGAAGTGGAAAGCCTGTTGCAAAAAAGGGTTTAGATAATATCGGGGGCCTGAATGGATACCAATACTTGGAGGTTCAGGGGTAGTTATAAATGGGTTTATAACTAGGGTAAGTATAGTTATGACTATTATGACCCAAATTTAGGGGACTTAAACCATAGTAGTAAGTATTGATTGTAAAATCCTTAAGCCCTAAGCCCTAAACCCTAGGGGACCCTGAATTAGAGCTACCCAAATCAAGGCCCCGTTCTATTTATTAAGGCGCGTATAGCAACTGAACCCTTCACGGCAGTGGAGAAGTCGCAGGTGCCCCTTCTGCGAGCCTGCAGGATTGTGTCGCAGTGTGAGTTTGGGACTTCTTGGGTTTAGGGTTTCTAAACCCTAAACCCTGACGTCCAAAGAAACCGTACGAATTATACAACCCTACGCAAACCCATCGAAACAAGATTTTTAAAAAAACGTATGAGATGCTGCGAAAACCACAAGCACCCTCTGAAAATGGGTTAAAGTGCCCACCACATCCAAAACCCTAAAAACTTTAGAACTAGAAAACCCCTCACCTTCAAACCCCTGAAGCCCTACACAGCCCACCTCACTTCCATCAGCCGAGGCTCGATGCCGAGGAGCCGAGCTTCCCGGATCTGATCGATCCCGAAGCCCGGGGGCCTTGCGGGCGCTGAGTTCTTTAATTCCCAATCCCCAACCTTCAAACTTTTGGGGTTCTTATTATAGTCTAATAGTAATCACACCGCAGTTCCCCAATCCCCAACCTTCAAATTTTTTGAGTTCTTATTATAGTTCAATAGTAATCGGAAAGTTTAAACCTTTTGGTTCTGTGGCTTATTGGGGAGGTAAGTTAGGGGCGTAGGTTTTCGGGGCTTAAGGGTTTGGTTTAATTTTCTGTGCCTCAGTGTGTTTTTGGGTGACGTGACTTGTGCCATGTGCAGGAGGGATTTTCGGTGTTGCTAGTTCTTCCTGATGTCTATGGGTTGAGTTATTAAGAGTCCGGAAATTTATAACGCAGGGATGTGGGATTTCAGGATTTGGGTTGGCCAGTGAAATCCGAAACCGTATTCAAACTGAGGCATCCCTGGTTCGACAGACATTGGGGCGACAGCAAAAGTGTCCGGTGGCATTTTTGTAACACAAACTAAGAAGATTAAGGGGTGTTAGGAGCAACGCCCATGACATGAGGAGTTGGGAATACTTGGTTGAGGGGGTGCCGAGTTTACGGTTTTGGATGTGTGTGACGATCGGGTTTCCGATTGTCGGCTCTCCAAAGCTCAGGTGCAAAAACTAGGCGAATGGGCCGTAAACCCTGAAACCCTGTAACCGTTGTGCGGGACGGCTTGCGAACATGACCCAGGCCTTTTTGCCTCCAAGTGCTGATGAACCTCTCATCCTCTAAGCTTGGCTTCCTTTCCAGTCTGCGGTCATGTTTGAAGTACCATTACCACCAACACACAGACATCATGATACCCCAAATAACCATAATAACAATAATAGCCATAATAACCAAAATGAACACGCCTTATGCAGTAGACTCACCCCAAAAACCGATGGCTCGAAAGGGGGAGCCTGAACAGTTCGCAGTGGCCGTAGCTATCCTTTACATGTTGTTCCTACATGCTATGCTGATGTCCTGCATGTTATGCTGATGCCTATCCCCAACACCTGTAATGAGAGCCAAACTCGATTGAAAGAGACGTGATAGAGCCTCTGTTGCTCCCCGTGCCTGGGACTTAAGTCAGTCCTTCTCAAACCCCAAAGAAGAGTCTCTAGTTCCTAACACCTCCGCTGCAGGTCACGGACTAGCTGACAAATGTCAGACCTTCTTCGTGGGAGCTCCTGAGCGATACAGCATGTCGGTGCATGGCACTGTAATAAAGACTGGTGCCCCCCCCCAGTGGAACCTTCCTACTTCGATGAAGGTTTAGGGGAATGGTAGGGGAGCAAGGGTAGGCCGGGCCTAGAAAAGTACTGGACTTCAACCCGAATCTTGAAGACTAATATAAGGGCTTAAATTTTACCTGTACTATTTTGGGGGGGTTCCTTATTATCATTCTAGTATAATGTACCCCACAACCCTTTGAAAATCATCAAAGCCCCTACATTAGCTATAATCCCCTTAGGCCGGGAGGCAGGCCGGGTAGCTTGTTGAATCAGTGCATGCGTCGATGCTCCAAGTCACCAGTAGCATATTGGGTTGTTTGGTCTCATTAAAAACTTTCGAAGGCAAAACGAGCCGGTACGAATAAATCAGTGTGAAATATACATGTTGCTATGGGGTTTCGTGCGGGTCTAAATGATGCTGCTGCTGCGGCGAGCTAGAGCTGGAGTTATGGCTCCTAAGTCCATTTCTGCTACCACGACTACGACTGTTTCCACGGCAGGCTAGGAAACCACGAAGCCACTTGCTTTCATGTCGTAGGTTCTGGTGTTGTTCATACCCCACTAAAATCTAGGTGCCCTTTCAATCCCGATGCTCGTGTTTCGACATGCAAAGTGGAAGCAATGCAGAACTTCCAGCTTGCGCCGTAGGCCCAGCCGAGGGTCTTCAACTACAGCGTGCGACAGACCTTCGGCTAAAAGCCCGCACCTGTTTCGCAGGAATCGACTACTGACTACTGTGCTTTTTATAGCTACTACAAATAATGCTCACTGCTCTTGTCTTATCAACCTCCAAACCTTGGTCTGGCCCCTATCAGATTAGCCCTCAAAGGACGCAGGAGCCTCAGATTTCTCAGCGAAGAACCCAAGTTCAGCCACACGTCCCAGGGCTTAAGATTGACATTCGTAACCATGTTTTTTCAGGCGAAGGCGGGGCTTCTTTTGTTGAACTTCGCCCGAAACGGCCTTTCGAGCACCGCGAGCCGATTCTGCCTCGTCAGCATGGGCCGATCCCTCTGACTTCTGACTTTGTCTTTCTGCTCAAGCTCCGGGCGCGAAGCCAAACTTTACGTCGGTAACCTGACACACGACCAAGTTGACACTGAAGCCCGAAGACCTTATGCTAAAGGCTGCGCTCTTACGCCCAACCGAAAACCGCTTCCCGGATGTCGCGAGACGGGAAAGGGACATTTAAAAAGAAATTTGAAGCATGAGCTTATAGCTAAATGGGTTACAAGGACATAAGGACAAACCAAGTAAAACACTCTGCTGCTGGTCCGCAACCATATCCTGCTTTGACCGACTTACTTAGCAAACTGATTCCTCAACCCTGAACCCTTAACCCTCTGTCCTGCGCCCCTCCTTTCGGAGGGTGTTCCTCGGGAATGCCATGGGCAAGAGGGGAGGTGCTGGAACAGAATACAAGGACGTGGGGTCCCGATTTGCCCCCCTTTCTGCTCTCAGAAGTGGATTTATAAGATTCCAGTATGTACGGGGATTTATGACAGGTCTAAGGCAAAATAGTGGAAGGACGTGAGGCGGCCCAGCTTTTCTGCCGTCTCCCCCAGTGCACTGCTAGCGCTTTACAGCTGACTAAGGCGCTCTCCGCACTTAAGGGGCAGAGCCAGCAACAGATGGACAAAGGCGCGACATGGGTTCAGGAGTCCAGGCAATGACAGGTTGTACTACCCCAACATACACATGATATTCTGGGCGTCCCCAAACGATACTGAAGGGGCCGTTAATTGGAATGACCCCGAGCAGACTGAGCACTGAACCCACCAGAGAAGATGGAGGAGGCGTTCAAGGTTTATAGTGTATGAACCCGAAGAACTCGGAGTGATAGGCCCCATTGAAACTTCCCAGGACCCTCTTCTTACTTTGAAGGGCCCTTTTTACGGGCGACATCAATAAGAGCCGTCGTAAGTACTTGCGATGATTCTGCCTCAGCACGAAGTACCTGGAGAGGACAAGCCTGCAGAACAGAAGAAAGATGGCACTGCCGCTGGTTTGCACGAGTGGCCTATGGTTCGGGGCTTCGATTGAGCTCGTACAATTTTGACGTCGGAATACTTAGTAAGAATATTCCCGTAAAGTCCCACATGTAATATAGTTATCATGGCACTATCATATGTGCGAGAACCGAAAACCCTACTCTATTGATTAAGGCATATATTAGTCTAGCGGATCAAGCCCGCAAGTAGTTTTGAATTGGAACCTCTTAAAGGCTCGTGGGAAATCATGCGCAACCCCAGATTGCAACCTAGTGTGCAACGTCTGAACCCTGCGTTAACCTTTTTGAACTTAAACAAGATGCGTAAACCTGTTCTTCTCACCTGTCATAGGAGTCTTCTGGCGCAGGGTAGCTTCCCAGTTGACCGTGATCCCCTTAACAAGGATCCCTGATAGATGCCTTAAGGGACCCCCTAAGAGGAACCCTAGAAGGATCCCTTAATTCAGGACTTTGTTTCAGTTACAAAGACCCCTCTGATAAGTGCTGCCGGCCTGATGCCCTGAAGCTGAGGAGTTCTACTTTGGGGTTCAGGGTTAAAGTTTAAGGATTTCTGAAATTCGGTGCTCCTTTACGGGAGCGGCCCTCATATTCAGGATCCCACTCGCACTTTGCGGGTCGCGCGTAGGGGGGCCTCAATGTTTGAACTTCGGTTGGTATGCTAAAGTAATGCTGCAACTATATGGGCGCTGTGCTTCAGAACTGCCCAGAGGTGGTCAAGTCTTACCAGCGGATGCCCACCCAGCTTCTGCAGGAGCGGCTCGGACAACATTGAGGGGCATAAAAGATTTGCCAAGCCTGCAGCCACATGTTCTTAGTACTATCCTAACACTGCTGTTTCCTGCGATGTTACTTGTTGTTACATTCCAATGTCACAGTTTCAAGCATGACCATAGCTGTATAAGGTACTGTCATTTTTGACGTCAGTGCTGCAACCGCGCGTCTGGGAAATACCCTCTTCGGGCCATCTTGTGTTGAGTCGCACAGGCAGATGTGAGGATGTTGGTGATGGTGATGCTAGGATTCAGGCTTTCAGCGTTTCGGACTTCGGTTCTCGTTCTCCTATGGAGGCCCGGATGCGAAAAGGAGAGGAGTAGAGGTCTGGGGGCTAGGGACCGTGAAATCTCCCAGATGCCCAGCTCCGCCCGAATGGTCCGAGACGCCCGCCGAGGTGGGCCCAGGGACAGAAAAGACCCAAGCCCGAGTACTCCTGGGCACGGCCCTTCGAGCGGGGGAAGTGTCGGTCCAAGGCAGCATCGGGTTTCTGAGGTTAGGTGGTTTATTATTAAATTACCAGCATTCCTACTGTAGGTTTCCTTTCCATGTCTTTAGGTATTAGGTGGCTGTTAATTGCCAATAGTTTATCTAAGCTCTGAAGACATGTGGGCTATGGTTTCTAGTATAAGA
>CAJNDV010006446.1:108219-119772 GCA_905221635.1 Symbiodinium sp. CCMP2456 | reverse complement strand
GTCAGTCGGACTGCCGTCGCGCCTCCGCCGTGCTGCCGCCGCACATCCGTCGTCTGTCCGCCGGGCAGACGCCGTCCATCCGTCATAAGGCCGCAATAAGCCTTATTTCGGCCTTATGACGGATGGACGGCGGGCGGGCGGCGGACAGATGACGCCTGCGCGGCGGATGCCCGACCACGTCGTCGTCGCTCCGTCGCCGCGTGGTCGTCGTGTTGTTGTCGTGTCGTTGTCCTGTCGTCGTCGTGTCGTTGTCCTGTCGTCGTCGCGTCGCCGTCATGTCGTCGTCTATCCGTCGTCGTGGCATCGTCCACCCGTCGCCACGGCCAAAGGCAATGGCGTCAGCTTTTTGCGTAGTGACTAACACATACCTTTAGAACTTAGATAACCAATAGTATTCCTACTGTAGGGTTCCTTGTTATATCTTTAGGCATTAGGTGGTAGTGGTATGTAGTGGTATATATTTAAAGTACCGATAGCAACCCTACTGCAGGGCTCCTTACTAAAATTCTTTGCTGCCGAAATAGATACCAATCATACCCCTTAGGGTGCCTGTACGGGTTCCCTTGGAAGGTTTCTATAAGGCTATAGGGTTTTAGTATGGGGGCCTCTGTAATTACCAGCATTATTCCTAGGGTTCCTTGCTTTTACTATATTGATACTGTGATGTAGCCCAGAACCCTCTTTTGCCAGTACATTCTTCGGATTTGTTTCAACGCGATGGTGTTGATAGAAAAATGTGATTTTTATTGAGCCGGGGGGATATGCTGTCTTATGCGGAGATCCGAACCAGACAGGGAACCTGCCCCATGGCCACTTGAAAACAGGTATGTTGAGCAGCTTCCAACTAATGGGCAGCCAAATGCCGCACATAGACACACACCGTTGAAGCCTCTCTCCTCATCAGGAAAAAAGACTTTCAATAGATGTGTGGGCTTCCTTCGACTTCCTTGGCAGTAAGCCGTTGCCAGAATACAGAAGAAGTGCATTATTGAGGGAACCATGATTTAGAGCTGTCGCTCTGCTGCTACTGTAGCGAGGTACTTGCCACCTCGGTTGTTGAGGGCCGCACGTAACACAGGGGTCGGAATAATTACGAATAGAATCCTTAGGGCTCCTTACTATGGTTCGAGTAGACTACATACCCAAAACCTCATAGGCCCCTCTTGTAGTTGATTGGCTTCGGGCCCTGGAGCAACAACTGCAAGGTTTAGGGTTTGAAAGGAGTGTGGTTTAGGGTTTAGGGTCATAGGTCTGTATACGAGGCCTGCTGTAAAAAGGGTCATAGGTCTTCGGGTCTAGGGTTAGGCACAAGGTAACCTAGTTGCCTCGCGCCAGCCGCAAGTACTACCTTACCCATATCTACCAGCTTGAAGTAGACTCGAGAGCTGTGTTTTGGGATCCAAGTTGGTTATCGACTGACTTGCTACGACTCGAATACGTTAGCCATTCAACAGCAGATTGTTTCTTAGTAGCCTGCTCGGGCTTGGTGTAGAGCTGGGAGCGCAGTCTACACCCTAACCACAAACCCCTAAAGCGCTTCAGCGACTTAAGTTTGAGTTGGGGGGCTCGTCTCGCATTCCCGACAGGTCATCCTACCAGATGCCAAGGACGGACTGAGAGAGTGAGTGAGGTTTAGGGTTTGGGGGTTTAGGGTTTAGTATTGTGGAAGTCAGTGTTCAGGCGATTGCACAAGTCCTGATGCAAAAAAGGGTTTAGTAGATTCGCCCGGTCTTTGCTGCTTGGGCTCCATGCAGAACCCCAACAGCCCTACTTTTCAAAAGGCTTCTAGAAGTCCACCACTACCACCTTTCAGGTTTTGCTATATGGAGGAATGAAAAAGCTATTACCGTCATTATGACTGACAGTGATTCCTCCTTTTTACATAGTTTGTACTATAGTATAATGCTTCGAAGCCCTAGTCTGATTACAAAGGCTGCCCCTAGTAGAGGAGAGCTGGCTGCAGGGCTTCCCGCTTGCAGCTTCCTCGGCCTTAGTTCTTGGCTTGAGGGTTTGTGTGGCTTCGGGCATTTAGGGATGTTAGTGGTTTTAGGGGTGAAGGTTGTGGCTCCTTTACTTCACGGTTCACCTGTAGCCCCGATTCCACGTCATCTTCGGTGGCTTCTACCCCAGAGTCGAAGCATTGTGGATTTGCCGTAATTCCTACACCCTGGACCCGATAAGCCCGAAGCCACGCCGAAGATGAAACATGCCCAACACCCGCTAGGACTCGGCGAAGAGCCTTGAGTTCGAACCAAACCGGGATGCGGAGACGCCCTATGCCTCGCGCGAGGAGGCGGCAGACCTTCAACTGGTAAACTCTCCCCCAGTGCTTTCTTAAAAGGCTAAGCAAGAGATGTTACCAAAGAGATAATGAATGTGGAGTACCAGTCAATCATATTAAGGGCCCATCTGTTTTGTTCTAAAAGCCAGACACTTGAACAAATCAGGGGCCTTTTAGAGTCTTAGGACCCTGACCATGGCCTGAGCCCTCAACGACCGTTTTGCCATAGTCGGTTCCGCCAACCTAAACCCTGAAACCCCGTTGAGGCCTTGGGGTTGTGGGGTTGAGGGTAAACCCTGAATCTCTGAACCACCCTGCAATGCGGGCTCGTCCTTGCCATGTAGGAGGGAAAAATCTTTCGAGGAAGCCTTCTTAGAGGACCCTTCACGAGAACCCTGTTCGAAGCCATCAAAACCCCATGCTCTAAGGTCTTGATCCGGAACTGAAGCCAGAGTCATGCTGTGCCCACCTCTCTGAAATAGGAGGAGGGATCAACATAGACTCTAATCACCATGCAATGCGCGCTCGTCCTTGCGAAGTAAGAGGCAAAAAAAGTCTTATCTTCTTGGCAAAAGAACCTAAACGAAGTTCCTAGTAGGGGGCAAAGAGCTCGAAACCCCAAGCCCTGATTCCATGACCCCGGAAAGCCGTAAACCCTAAACTTCCTAAACCCCTAAACTCTAAACCCCTAAACCAGAAGAACCCTGAACCCCTAAACCCCTAAATCCCAAAGCGGAAAGATATGGGGGTTTCCGAAAATAGGGGACCCTAAGATAGTACCCTAAATAATAGGATCCTTATTATAAGGACCTCAAAATAAGGTACCCTTATTTTCGGAAACTCCCATATGGATCCTCGGAAGGCAGCCATGGTCGCCTTGCTAAAGCTTTGCGCCAGCCTGCCCCTCGAGAGGAAGCTCCCAGACGGTCCGGGGACTGCAAGAAGCTGGGGGCTTTGGGTTTGGCGGGAATCTAGGGCTTAGGGTTCGGCTAAGCGCCTTTATAAGTTTAGAGTTTTGGGGGGTTTAGGGCTTAAGGATTTTGGGGCTTTGGGTTTGGGGGGTTATATAATTACGGTCCTTCCAGAGGGCTCGATGTCAATTTGCGTGCGAGCTTAACAAGGGATCTGTAGGGCCTAAACCCTAAACCCTAAACCCTAAACCCTACTGGACCTATATGGATTTCCCCAGGGACTTCGGAGGCAGGGTTAGTCTAGGGGCCCTACTACTTAGAATAGGGTTTTGGGGCCCACTATGCTATATGTACAATAAGGAACCACCAAAATAATGTTGGTAATTATCTAGTCCCCTGTGTTGAGGGTTTAGGGCCTTAAGGGTTGGGGGGTTTAGGCTTTAAGGGTTTAGGGTCTTGTTTCTGTTCTGGTTGAGAAAGTTGGAGCTTTGGGTTTGGGGATTAAGGGCTTTTGTTCGCATTCTGGAAGTCAATGTTCGGACGATTGCACAAGTCCTGATGCCAATAAAAAGCATTAGGGGTCTACACAGAGCCGGGTGAACACGAAGGCGCGCGAGCAAGTAACTGGCTAGTCCCCAAGCCCGGTTGCAAAAAAGGAGTCGGAGGTTCAGGTTTAAACGGTGTCAGTGTTTGTGTGCGGTTGGGGTTTCAGCAGTTTCCCGCCTTTCGGGGTTCGGCGGCGTGGTCTGAAGGCATCGTTTACGGATCCGCCTCGAATGGGAACTCGGCTCTAATAGAGGGGCCTCAATAATTAGAATAGGGTTTGGGGGTATACTATACTATACTTATAATAAGAAGCCCGCAAAACCCTATTCTAATTATAAAGGCCCCTACATCACGCTATCCCTAACCTAAGGTTCAAGGAGCATGGTTGCTTCCTCGAGATTCGTCGTTTGCTTGAGTGGGTGAATACCGAATCGTGAGTTCTTGGATTCAAAACTGTCTTTTTTTGGAGGTTCATGGGTAGTTATAAGTGAGGTTTTAAGTAAGGTAACTATAGTTATAACCCGTATTTTATAACTACCCATGAACCTCCAAGTACTGTCAAAAACTTTCAGAACCTGCCTTTCCTGTGAACCGGGGCCTGCAACCTCAGGCTACCGAGAAACCTGGCTGGAAGCAATTTCTGGAGGCCTCCGGAGTTTTTCTGCTTGAGGGCTTTGGGTTTAGGATGTGCTTAGCTTATGGGGATGTGCTTAGCTTGTGGTTCAGGGTTTAGGGTTTAGGTTCACGAGTTTTCCTGAGCACGGTATGGAAGCGCAGTCGGTCGTGAGAGCTGAACTTCTGTGGGCTCGGACATTCAGGCGATTGCACAAGTTCTGATGCAAAAAAGGGTTTAGGTTCACAGGCTTCGGGGTGTCAGAGCTCAGGTTCATGAGCCAGTTGAGGAACGAACTGCCATGGCCTGGAGGGGCAGGGCCTGCTCTCGTAAAAGGAAAGCCAAGAGCCGTCATACCATGAATCAAGCAGCGGCCGTGCTTCCGTTATCATGCTCAGGTAGCATCCGACTGAGCATGGGTGCAAGCTAGCTACAACCCGAGAAGCCTTAGCATTTCTGGTTAAGTCAGACTTTGGGATTCGGAGATGTAAGATAAATGTCCATATGCTGTAGTAGCTAAGCGCGCGTCGTGTACAAGCGGAGTCAGCGTTCAGCGTGCCAAAAGTCAAAAAACACGAAAAGTCGAAAAACACGAAAAACGCAAAAACAAAAAAAAAACATGAAAAGCACAAAAAACATGAACAACGCGAAAAACACTAAAAACACGAACAACTCTTTTACTATTACTACTTCCTACTACTCTTGATTGAGATTACTGTTACTATTGCTAATACTAATATTATTGTTCTTCCTATTACTATTGCTACTACTGATATTATTACGATTACTATTACTATTACGCTTTTCATATTTTTCGCGTTTTTCACGTTTTTTTCGTGTTTTTAGCGTTTTTCGTGTTTTTCGCGTGTTTCGTGTTTTGCGCGTGTTTCGCGTTTTCGCGTTTTTCGCGTTTGCACGTTTCGTTGACGTTTTTGGCACAAATTACCATTACTGTTACTGTTACTAGTACTATTGCCGTTACTATTACAACTACAACTATGTTTACGATTACGCTTGATTACCCTTAGTCTTAGTCTTAGTCTTACTCGTACTTTTACTCTTACTCTTACTCTGAGTCTTACTCCTACTCTTACTCTTCCTATTACCATTACTCTTACTCTTACTACCATTACCATTACTATTACTAATTACTATTACTATTACTAGTATTATTACTAGTATTATTACTATTATTATTACTATTACTATTACTATTACTATTACTATTACTATTACTATTACTATTACTATTACTATTACTATTACTAATACTATTACTATTACTATTACTATTACTGTTACTGTTACTGTTACTGTTACTGTTACTGTTACTGTTACTGTTACTGTTACTGTTACTGTTACTGTTACTGTTACTATTACTACTACTACTACTGCCAAGTGGGTGACAAAAACTACTACTACTACTACTACTACTACTGCTGCTGGGACTGCTACAACTACTACGACTACTACTACTACTACTACTACTACTACTACTACTATCACTACTACCAGTACTAGTTACTACTTGCTAAACCTATTACTATGACTATGACTATTACCATTACGCTTTGTACACGCGGAGTCGGCGCTCAGCGTGCAAAAAGTCGAAAAGCACGAAAAACAAAAAAAACAAAAAAAAACGCAAAAAAACGTTAAAAACGCGAAAAACACGAAAACACAAACAACGCTTTTACTATTACTACTTCCTATTACTCTTGGGATTACTATTACTGTTGCTATTACTAATATTATTACTATTCCTATTACTATTACTACTTCCTACTACTCTTGAGACTATTATTACTATTGCTATTACTAATATTATTACTATTACTATTACTATTACGCCTTTCGCGTTTTTCGTCTTTTTCGCGTTTTCCGCGTGTTTCGTGGTTTCGCGTTTTTCGTGTTTTTCGCGTTTTCGCGTTTTTCGTGTCCACCTCTGCGCCCCGCTTAGCTGAGACACACAAAGCGTTTCCACAGAGTTGTAGTACTAGGTTTCGTTGTGGGTCCTATATTCCTATATTCGAGTCTGTTGGCAGGAAGCTCGGCGCTTTATGTGGATTGAGACGGCTTCGGGATATAATCCCAATAAAGGCATTAAGCCGTGCGTTCGGCTAGCCCTGAACCCTGAAAGCCTGTAAGCCGCCACAACTTTTGTAAACCACCATAGAACCCTTCTCAAGCCCCATAGCTACCAAGCAGCATTTGGCTTAGGCTCAGACGACTCAGAACTGCCGTGCCCCCTCGAGGCGCCCCGGAAGCGAAAGCGAAGGCGAAAGCAACGCCGAAGGGAAAGGCAAAGCAACCTGGCCTTTGGCATGATTACCGTGTTTTTGTCAAGCAAGGAATTTCATTGAATCACATGACCATCCAGGCACGTAGTAATGCTGGATATGTTTTGTTGAGGAGTTTGGTGGTGTCATTTTTTCAAACTGTAGGGTTGAGGATTGAGGCATTGGAGTTTGGGATTAAAGAGCAGGGGGCGTTGGAACCCAGCAGAACACCACATTTCTCATCTTTCCCCAAACCCTACACCGTAGATCTTCACCGCTCATTCTGCGACCTGCATCGCCAAACAGGCCAACTCCCTAGAAGCCCTCTGCTTCGACAGCGAACCCCTTTAGAATTGAGGTGTTGTGTGCACTGCACTGCAGACCCTCCTCACAAAAAAAAGGCTTAGGGGAAACCTACAGGCGGTTTCACAAGTCCTGATGCGACAAAGTGTTTCAAAAATGGACCGCGAAAGAACATTCAAGCATGTTCTGACTCTCAGATCAACTCGAATGAGAGATCTCTGGCGAATCACTCAAGGCCCACCAACTGCAAAAATAAGCCCAGAACCCCGAGACTAAAACCCTAGTGTAAACCACCAAAAGGAAAAACAACGGTGAAAGAAGCCTTATCAACCCCAACAACATGCACCCCTACTCCCGAAACTCCCAAATCTTGTCTTAACAAACTCTTACAAGAACTCTAGCGAACCCTTATAAGCACCTATTTTTTTTGACAAAACCCTGAACCATCATGGAAGCTTCAAAGAAACCCAACCCTTATAAGGACCTAATTTTTTGGTACACCCTGAACCATCATGGAAGCTTCAAAGAAAGCCCCCAGGGAGCAGCCCAGGTCCGATCCTCCAAAGCCTTCCGACGACTCGGGCTACCCGCACGACGCTGCAGAGGGAGGCCGTGACCTCAGGGTTTAGGGTTTATAGGTATTGGTTCAGGGTTTAGGGTTTAGGGTTTAGGGTTTAGGGTTTAGGGTTTAGGGTAGGGTTTAGGGTTTAGGGTTTCACGAGTGCGATGTGCTGCGAGGGACATTGGCCGGGCGAGCTCCAATCAAGCCTGTGTAAGAAAGGGTTTGAAGTCCAAAGAAAACCAGAGGTCCACCTTCAAGGGTACCTTATTTTGGGATCCTTATAATAAGGATCCTATTATTTAGGGTACTTTATTAGGGGAACCGGGAACCTTTGCGTTTAGGGAAGAGAGGGATTAGGGTTCGGGGTTGAGAGATTAGGGGTAAGTCCGCTGCAAAAGGGTTTAGGGGTTTTGGGCGCAGGGTTGAGGCGGCTTTGGATGTAGGGAGTTTTCGGGTAGGCATGCGGGGTTTCCGGGCTTGGCATCTTGGGGTTCAGGCTTTAAGGGAGTTATGGCATTGTTTGTGATGTGTTGTAGTGCTTTGATATGCTTGCAGCAATTAGGGTGTTCAGCGCTAGTATTCCCATCGTCACGCGCAGAATACATTCCCGCCAACGCTCTCAAGGAGCCCTGTACACACTGCAAAGCCCTGATGCAAATACTACTTCACTCGGCCTCAGCGTTTGGGGCCTCGGGTTTGCTAGGGGCTTAGCAAAGCCCCTCTAAGCCCTACCTGGGCACCAATTACCCTACGTTCTTAGGGTTCGTGAGTATGATTTCTTGATATAATATATGTCTTTACCAAGGTAGCTTATTTGGGGTTAAAGGGGAACCTTTAAAAGCCCTAAACCCTAAACCCTAAACCCCTCGAGAGGGAAAAAACCCTAAACCAGCACGAAGCGGAAACCTTCAGATCTGATACCAGCTCGAGGCCAGTCCTGGGCGCCTGGGCCCTTGGGCCGTGGCCTCTGCTGCCAGGGGTTCTTATTTCGTCTTTAGGCTTTGAGGGTTTAGGGTTCAGGGTTTCGGGTTTAGGGCTTAGGGCTTCGGGTTTAGGGCTTACGGCTTAGGGTTTAGGGTTTAGGGTTTATAGGGTTTAGGGTTAGGCTTTGAGGGTTTAGGGTGTAGAGTTGGTTTGGATCTGGATAAGGTCCAGGGTTTAGTTAGGGCTTTGGCGTTGAGAGGTTGCTGGTTCAGGGCTTTTGGGGGGCTTTGTGGGCTGCTCTTGCGAACCTTTCGGGATCTGTTCGGAAGAAGAGAGTGGCGGCGTGTTTCAAAAGGGGTCCAGGGTTCGGTAACCCTTTCTACGTAAACCGTACCGCCTGTAAAACCATGAATGCGAAAGCCTAAGCTCTACAGCCATAAACTCTGACTCGCACCTTGGTGGAAGCAGCGAGGATTGTGAATGCCTTTCTTGGAAACCAGTCGCAGACGGCGTTTGCGAGTCTTTCGCTACTGACAGCTCGGGCGACATTGGTGGTTGCTGTTTTCCCTGCGTCTTGAATGCTTTGTGGCTTTGGGGAGCTTTGAGAACTGAGTCAGTTATTGTGGTGAAGCTGTCTGACGTTAATAATTGGAGGTTGATGAGTCAGTAGTGGCCGAAATGGCTGGTGAGTCGTTTATTTCTGCTGTGCATCTGCAGCAGTCCCGAACATACCCTGCAATGCGGGCTCGTCCTTGCTAAGTAGGAGGAAAAACACCCATAAACTCTGCCGCATTGAAGCTGTTTTTCCAGCTTAATCTGCAGTTGCTAGCCTAATCTGCAGTTGCGAGTGCAGGAAGCAACAACAGTTGACTTCAAAGTTAAAGCCTGCACTTGTTTAGATAATCGCTGTGCGGGTGGGTGAAATACTTCGTATAGTAGGACAGCCGTGACAGCCGCAGGTGCCATGCACAGCCACACCTCCAAAGCGGAGCGTGACAAAGAGCGTCGGGAGAAGCAGGCCGGTCAACAAAATCTCGAGCTCGCCTGATCTTATGGGTTTAGGCCGCAGGGCCGTAGGGTTTAAGCTCTCTTGATCGTGTGGATTTGGGATTTTGTTTGGGAAGCTCTCTCGATCTCTTGGGGTTAGGGTTTCGGGTGGGTAATTTACGATATAGCCAGGGTATGTTTAACGCCTTAAGTACAGAAGCCTGAAGAAGTAAAACGTCCTTAAGCTTCTTCATTATTTATGATTATACTACAATACTATGCCCCCAAAGCCCTGCTCAACCCTACCTATCCTAACTATCATTATACTATAAGATGCCCCCAAAACCCTGTTTCATCTCTAGCCTACTTGGAGGTTCATGGGTAGTTATAAGTCGGGTTATAAGTCCCCTAATAGGGTTATAACTATGGTTACCTTACTTACAACCCCACTTATAACTACCCATGAACCTCCAACCCTAAACCCTAAACCCTGTTTCATCTCTAGCCTAACTCTTAAGGTCCCACAGAAAGCTCCAGGAGGCCCGGGCGCAGCAGCAGAACCGGAGGCAGGCCATGGAGGACGTGAAGAGGCGCCGGTGTTGCTTTACTTGGAGGGTTTAGGGTTTAGGGTTTAGGTTCATGGGTAGTAATAAATGGGGTTATAAGTAAGGCAACTCTAGTTATAAGCCATATTAGGGGACTTATAACCCGACTTATATCTACCCATGAACCTCCAAGTAGGGTTGAAGGTTGGCTAGAGTAGGGTTTGGGGTTTGGGGAGTATAGGGTTTTGGGTTTGGGGGTGACAGGTTGGCTAGAGTAACCAATGTAATATGAGGCCTTATTTATTAGAATAGGGCGTCGGGGGCCCATTATACTATAGTTTTAACTAGGAAGGAACCCCCAAAATAGTATAGGTAATCAGTTAGGCCCCTGCATTATCCAGTGCACACTCTACAAACAGGGATAATGAATTGGTACATGTTACCCTGCTTAAGGTACCTTTGTTACTCTAGGTAGCGTACCAAAACGTCCCCCATGATCCCGTAAACCCTAAAGCCCTAAACCCTAAACCCCTGAAGCCCTAAACCCTAAACCCGTAAACCCTAAAACCCTATAGCCCTAAACCTTATGTTGTGGATCCTGTTGTTGTGAGCTGGAGATCGGGGTTGCCTCTTTTCGGGAAAGCTCTCGTGCCTGCGAGAGGTCTGCGGTTGGATGCGATTAGCATGCAGGGTCGTGTCCCTAAACCCTGAGACCGAAGTGTTTTTTTCAGGGTTGTCTGCTCCAGTGATGAAAGATTTGCAGAATCCCCTTGCCTATCATGGGATGCTTGATCTTGATAACCGAGTCCAAAACCCCAAGCCCCGGAATCCTTGAATCCAACAACGGCGGGGGTTGTTCAGCAAGTAGGGTAAGCGTCTAGGTTACGTGAGTCGTGTATCCAACTGCGGCGACCTCGAGAATTACGTAATTAATCCTTATAAGTCTTACGAGCTACTTGCTCTTCTATGATTCTTGAAAATGCACCCAAACCCCCAAACCCTCGGCCCACCATGTATGCGAATACTTGGACGGCTCATTGAGGCACCCAGAATCCTAGACCGTCAAGCCTTGACCGTAAGCGTCCAAAACTTACCTAGCCAATATTAGAGCTTCAAGCGCTTAAGGATTAGAAACCTTGGCGCATGTAGAAAAGGTTGGAACGTTGCGGAATTGCTATGCAACCCACCAAAACCCTGAACCCTGGAAAGAGGGGAGTGACTGTCCGGAAAGCATCCACGAGGCTTGCCAACATGAAAGCCCGCGTTCTGCTTGCGAGGCAGCTTGGGCTTTTGAATGCTGTGGGAAGTGCTTGCGTCTCCTCCGGGCTTTTTGTAGAATTTAGGTTGTGGGGTTGTGCACAATAAACCAAGAAATAAAGGTGTAGAAAACAGCAAGAACGACTTACATACATACATACATACATGCGTACATCATACACACATATATACATGCTGACATACTTATATGCAGGTGCATGTCTACGTGCATGTGCATGTGCATGTATATGCATATAATTATTTGAGTAAGCATATGTATATGCATATGTGTATGCGTATGTACCTGTATTTGTGCATGATATGTATATATACATGTGAATATAT
>CAJNDV010006446.1:97685-107946 GCA_905221635.1 Symbiodinium sp. CCMP2456 | reverse complement strand
ATAATTATAACCCATATTAGTAGGGGACTTATAACTCCGTTTGTAACTTGTAACTACCCATGAACCTGCAAGTAAGGCTTGGGCTCTAAGCATGACCCCGGAGGCCCTGTTTGCTGTTGTGTTGCTGCATGCCGGGTGCCAGACGACCGCTTCATGCATGGCAGCATATGGCAGCTTTTCTCGTTTAGGGCGCTAGGGTTTAGGGATTTGAGCTCAGTAACATGATTTTGGGGATGGCTGTGATTGGTGTGTCTTCACTGGTTGTACCCGCTTCAGTCTTTTAAGCAGCCCCAACCTTGTTTGGGGATGCAGGGGTTTTCTCCCACACGCGGCGGGTTTTGCCTGCATCCGTGCATATACCTTACCTAGCACAAGTCAGTATATGCGCTGAGGCATTGCAATTTGTCACTTCCGGGGCATGTTACTGCCAATGTTCCTTTGAAGTAGTATTGCACATGTTGGAGTCTGGAAGTTTTGGCTCCAGAGCTCGGGCTCTATCGGTGAATGCACGCAGAGACCTTGGCTTCTGAGCGTGATGAAGCTTCAGGAAGGCCAAATCACGGGATCGAAACAGCTGAAGGGTCTGAAGAAGGGCCTGCCGGACAAGCTTTGGTCAGAGTCGGAGAAGTCGGCCACGCCCCAGCTGACCCCAGAGATTATCGATGCTTTGAGGCGTAAGGTGCTGCAGGCCAGCTTCTTCATGGCGGACAAGGACTGTGACAATCAGCAGCTTGATGCCAGTTTGGGATTAGTTTCAATTTCCCTTGAGACATTTCAGAGGTAATTCTCTGCCTAATACAACGTTTAGCAGTTCTGAAGTCTTAAGCTTCAACCGAGGCTATCCAAAGCAGAGTTTATGCTGATGGTCCGCCGGGGAGACCCCTACATGAAGCAAAAAGAAATCGAGAAGAGCTTCATCCTCGCCACCCTCGGAAATGGTGCCGTCAGCTTCGACGCGTTTGCTGCGTGGGTTTCCCTGAAGGACTACCAAGAGGAGGCGCATGCTCTTATCGACCCATTGAAGGCAGTGTGGCCTCAGTAGTACCCTTTTCGCACTTTTCTTGGGGGGGGTCTCTTTATTGGAACTGAATAGTAGGACAAGGGTACATTTTCCTCTTCAAGTGGGCAGCCTAAAAGGTAGTGTGGCACCTGTGGAACCTGGACGGCGACGACTCCCTTAGCATTCCAGAGTTCGAGCACTGCATTAAGCAGGCTTTCCCCAAGATGAAAAGGATAGAGCTGCTGCGCATCATTCGTGCGATAGACGAAGACTTCAGTGGCGTAGTGACTCAGGAAGAGTTTGGACTCTTCCTTTGTCCACCGGAGGCCTAAGCTTGAGTCAGCCTGGGTAATGTTGGGGCCTTCAGAAGTTCAAAGGTTTTTGGGGGTTAAAGGAATCTTAATGCATAGTGTTACTGACTACTCACCCCCAGATAAGATAATCGCCTTCGGCGGAGGCGGAGGGCGCACATGTCGGACATGTCCTTAGGTCACGTCCTTCACTTGTAAATGAATATCCGAAGTTCCACCATAGGTTTCGAAGATTTTACCGGGAGTTTCGGAACAAGGGCGGGAGCCCTCATGTAGATCCTAGATACTCTACCCTAAACCCTAAACTTTATGATCCGAACTACAAGGACCTCTGCTTCGAAAAGCCCTTCTACGCTTCTGAAGCTCCCATTTGCCAAAAGAGGAGTAGGGCTGATTTAGTGCGGAGTACCATGCCTTGGCCACGGGGTCACGGCAGGACTTTTCAAATCTTCGGCCCTGTCTTCCTGTATGCTTAGAAAATCATGTAGACCCTTGATTATTAAAAAATCCAAGTCCCGGCATCAGAGATGTAAGATGTATAGGGGTCCGAAATGGTCCGAATCTCGAGGCCCTTGGAGACAGCGTTTGTATAAATCAAGGGTCCACATCACCAGACTCCACCCTCCGGAGCTTTTAATCGTGTACAGCAGCGAGGGACGTAGCCGCCTAATTGAAGAATTGCGTTTTGCCAGACATGGGGAGCACGTTGCAGACGGGCCCCTGTATGCCCTTTTTTTTATTCGTCCTGCCGGCAGGTAAACGGCGGACGCATTGCCCCCCCGGTCAGGTTTCAAGCTGCAGAGTCGGTATAGGGGGCAGTCCCCTGGGCCTAAAAAACACCGAAACATGAAACACCCTGGATCCCCTAAACCTGAGAATCCTGTGCTTATGAAAGCGACGACCTGGACACCTGACACAGTGGTACGGCCTTGTCTCCTGCTGAATGGGCAGACCAGCAAGATCCGACGCAAGAAGCCGGTGCTCTAGATTTGTCAGCAGTCGTACTCTCGTTGGGGGGGTTTTCAGAAACTCAGGTGTCTTGACAATGAAGATCCTACCATTTGGTGTTTTTAGTGGTGGGTTCTGATTCTTGCGAAAGCCTTTACGACCTTTTCCACCACAAGACGTAGAAGGGCACACTTTATGATGAAAGGGGTTGCTGCGGAACCTATGAAGTGGTGAGCAAAGGCAAGATACCATAGTATCGCAACTTCAACTATGCAAGTTCCTCCAAGAGCGCGCTGAAAACCAAATGCCCATATCACAAATCTCAAGCCCACCATCTCCCGGGTTTAGGGGTTTGGAGGTTTGGAGTTTATGGTTTTGGTGATTTTGGCTTCGGGATTCAGTCGGGACAGGCTGAATCCCGAAGCCAAATCCCCAAACCCATAATCTCCAAACCCCCAAACCCATACACTCCAAAATCCCCACACCCCTAAACCCTGAATCCCCGAAAGCGTTTCCCCAGGCCCTGGACCCCCAGACCCCAAGCCCTGCGAAACCGACATGCCCGAAGCATCCCGAAGTGCTGCGAGCCGCAAACTTCGTTCTACCATGGTATCATACTTTATTCTAGTCTATTCTATTCTATTGCGTTACATTAGTTATATTGTATTGAGACTTGTTTCCTTAGCCGAAAAAAACCAAGGCGTATCTCAACCCTAAACCCAGCCCTGGGGCCCTGGACCCTACACTCTGAAGCCCAAAGTCGCTCCGATATCCTCAGCGAAGCATCAAGCCCCGATCCCGATGTCCGAGTTGTGAGAGCGTAGACCCTAGACCCCTAAAACCTAAACCTAAAGCTTTGAACAAAGCCTGCTCTTTGCCAGGAAGATGCGTCAGCTCCTCGCCAAAGCGCTTGGCCTTGGCGAGGCTTTCGCAGAAGCCTCGCGCCCCTTGGCCAAGGGGAGTTTTAAAACAGGGAAGCTTGCTAAAGACATTTTTGTAGTTCTATTCCGTAGGGTTTGGGGTTAGGGAGGTAAAGCCCGTGTAGCAACAATCGCCGTACTATAGTTGCCTGAACAACCAGTAACGTCCTTTGCTCGGCTTCCGTGATATGTTTATACTGTAGAAGTCCTTCCGTCTCCAGTTCAATTGCTCGGGCTTAGATATTAGGAGACGTTAGGAGCAGTCGACTTAGCTCATTGTAGCAAGTTTAAGCAGTGACCTCCCCAAAGCCTCGTTTCTAAGTATTACTTGGAGGTTCATGGGTAGTTATAATAAGTATGGTTGTAAGTCCCCTAGTATGGGTTATAATTATAGTTACCCTACTTATAACCCTATTTATAACTACCCATGAACCTCCAAGTAAGCCCAGAAAAGGAGAACCTAAGCCTTGGCCCTTACTTAAAGCTCCCCAAGTCTCAGAGAGAGAGAGCGAGAGATAATGTCAACTCGCTCCACCCAGCGCAGGAAGATACCTTTAGTCATCTTGAGGATACCACTGTTCGTGACAGTATGTTTCAACATCTGGGTGTAAGTTATGCAGCCAACCCTTAAGCCCCGAGGCCCTGAATCGCAAAAATGCCCTTTGCTTCAAACCCTCAGTTTGCCAAAAGCCCTCCACAAAACTCAGAAGCCATAGTCATGCTACCCTTTTGGTGGAAGGCTTTAGGCCCTCAACCCTTCCACCAGCTGGAAAAAGGGCCCGGTCAAAAAAAAAAAAAACTTTCCACCAAATTGGGCATTCTGACTAACAGCAAGGAAAGAGCCTACCCAAAAAAAGGAAGCACAACACGGTAAAGAAGCCAAGTGCCCAGGCAGAGGCGAGCTCGAAGAGCTGACAGATCCTTGACCAACCTATCTTTTTGTGCTTCGAGGAGTTAACTTTTTTGCCTTTAGGTAACCTAAAGCTCCAAGGGAGCATAATTAAAAAAAGCCGTCGTGTTGTGTTGCTTCTAAGGGCGCTTAAGTATCGGGTTTTGTGGAGAAGATGAGGAGACTTAGTGGGCCATAGGTGAGGTCATTAAGTAGCAGAACCCAAGATGTAGGAGACTTCTAAGCTCAACTTGTTATCTGCTTGCTAAGTCCCCTGACTCGAAGCCTACTTACATACTATGTAAGTCCTCCTGTAAACCCTAGACCTTAAACCCTAAACCCTAAACTCCAACTCTGCAAATCTCAAACCGACTTACCACCCTGCAATGCGGGCACGTCCTTGCTAAGTAGATCTAAGTAGGAGGCAAAAAACTCTAACCAGGGGTCTACGTTTACATTGTTAGGGGGGGTCATCCGGTCATGGTGTGGCCGAGGCCGAGGTTCCGGTTTAGATGAAGGCTTAGGGGCTTTGGGTGTTAGGGTTCATTTAGGGCTTTGGCTTCATGGATTCAGGGGTTCATTTAGGGTTTTGGCTTCATGGATTTTAGGGTTCATTTAGGGCTTTGAGGTCTCTAGGGTTCAGCGTTTTGGCTTAGGATTCAGGCTTTACGGATTTAGGGCTTTAGGGTTCAAGTACTGGTTCACCAGGTTCCTTGTGTTCAGCCCTACAAGAGCATACGCTTCCTGTATTCTGAAAGTTTAACCTTGTATTTCGGTGATGTCGGTGGTTTGTCGGGGAATCAAGTAAGCCCTTGTTCCATTGGTTCATGAGCCAAAACTACTTTTGGAGCCTTAATTAATTACCAATACTATTTTGGGGGTTCCTTAGTATAAATCTAGTATAATGAGCCCCAAAACCCTATTTTAATGATTATTAAGGCCCCTATATTAAACCCTTATAGTATCCCTTTTAAGGAACCCTTTACAGGAACCCCAAAATATTAAGGCCCCTCTGTTTAGGAGCCAGAACCACAGCTGTTCTTGGCTCAGGATCTGGAAGCCACGGCGCTCGCGACTCTGCAGCCGCTCGGAGCCAAATTTGAAGATCAATCCTTAAGGTCTTGGGTCTTTTTTTAACAGGTTTAGGGTTTAGGGTTCAGGGTTTTTTTTTGCCGGCGTCTCCCCAGGGTTATAAGGGTTTTAATCCTTAAGGTCTTGGTTTTTTTTGACAGGGGTCTCCCAAGGGTTATAAGGATTTTAATCCTTAAGGTCTTGGGTCTTTTTCTACCGGGATCTCCCAAAAAATTATATAAGGGTTTTGAAAAGGTCGCTTTGGATTTCTATCCATACAATTCTCCCAGAATTCTATAAGGGTTTTGAACAGCCTTTTGGAGTTGCAACAACAGGGCTTTACAGGGGGGTCATACGTCGAAACTCGGGGATTCCCATCTTCTGCAAGTCCTGTACACCCGAACCACTACGTCCTTCCGGCCCTGCTTCTTAGGGGTACTTAGAAGCGATTTTTAATCTTTGGCTACTACAAACCCTAAGAAGCAGCTAAAAATATAATTTTTGCTAGGGGTCTAAGTTCAGTATAGGCTTCCCAAACCTCCAACCCCACAAGCCCTTTTTAAAGGAGCTGGGGATTCGCCTCGGACGCCGCCATGAACGCGCTGGCCGTGGCCCGAGAGGAGACCGGTACTCCTGTACTGGGAGGTTCATGGGTAGTTATAAGTATGGCTATAAGTCCCCTAATACTGGCTATAACTATAGTTACCTTACTTATAACCCCACTTATAAGTACCCATGAACCTCCAAGTAGTAGAAGCCAGAAAGTTAGAACTTGTTGTGACTTAGCCTCGTGCCTCAGGTCCTCAGTGGCAATAAAGGTTAAGGGGTAAAGGGTTTTCAAGTTCTGAGTCGGTCTAAACTACGAGCCAGAAAGTTGGGACATTGTTATCTAGCACTAATCATCCTAAATCCATGCTCCAACTTTAAGGGTCCGCTAAAGGAGACAGATGGACACACGCTGGTCCAATCCTCATGTCGAAAATGCGGAAACCCGAAACCCCAAAGACTTTGAGTCCCAGAATCGCCACGCCCCAATCTCTTACAGTCCGCAAAAAGCCATGCGCTCGAAGCCACCCCAACAAGCCTAAAATTCCCAAAAATGCTACACCCTAAACCCTCAACCCTGCCCTCCTCCCGCAAACCCTAAACCCTGCAGCGTACCTCCCCCATTCTCATCGGTAAGTTCCAGGAGCCCAACTCGAGCGAAACGGCCGAGTCGCTGGCGGAGCCTGGGTTTCGGAGCTTTCGGAGGGAGGTTTCTCAATATGGGGGAGTGCCTACCAGAAGGGCTTTAATGATCATGTAGTTGGAATAGTTTTCCTTGAGGCTCCTCAAATGATAAAGCACACACAAAAAACAATGTTTCATTCCCCCCCTGCCAAGGTTCCAGGATGTAAAGCTGATGCCTTGGTTTCAGGAATCTAAGGGAAGGGACACTTGCTATCATATAGAGGTCTGAATGGGCGCATAGTCTCGCCTTACAGCCCCTCTGTAACTATGCTACGGTTCGAGGTTTAGGGTAGATTGACAAGGCCGTTGCAAGGGTATATTACCCAATTCTGTATTATGGCCTTCCAAGGTCTTCTATGAAGCAGGGTTTATGGTGTATTGTGAGCGCATGTAGGACTCTGTAGGCATGTTCGTGCCTGTATGTGCTACTTCTAGACTGCATCCTCCATAGACCTCCTGACTCCTCAATGCCTTGTACTGTCACACATCTGTATGAGAATCCTATGGTTTCCCCGACACCTTCAACCTTTCAGAGTTTTTCGTGCATTGAATCAGCGCCTAGGCTAAGGTTTTCGATTGCAGAAGAGGGTTCATGACACCAAAACTCACCAAACTAGCTCGGCAACCGAGCCACGTACTCCCTTCAGCCAAGCCCAAGAGGCCTGGCGCCTTGAATCCTAAAGCCGACTTAGACCCCAATGTAGCCCTGAACCCAAACCGAAGTAACGGTTTAGGGCTCAAAGGCATGCAATACGGGTTAAAGTAGCCCAAAGCCTTAATCACATTCCCCAAAACCCTACTCCCGAACTTGCCCAAGTTGCTTAAACCCGAAGCTCTAGGCCCCACGAGCTCCCTAAACCCTAAGGCCAGAACACAAGCTGCAGTAGATGACTTTGTCAGCCGTCTTATCTCGTGCACAGACTCTCATGGGGTGATTTTAAAGCGATTTGGCAACAAGTCAGCAAAGAACATGGGAATGAGGTTGGGCTACATGACGTCCTACATTCACTCTAAAGCCAACGAAGCGTCCGATCCGGACGAGGAAACTTCTGATACAGAACCGGGTATGCTGGGTTTAACCGTGGAAAGATCACAAAGATCATGTGATCGGTGAATCATTGTATGGCGGGGAGTGTTCTCTCGGCAGCACGATTTGGTAATCCTGGTTCTTGTCAGGCTGTTCTGTTCGTCCACGAATGGCAGACAAAGTCGACCTAATGCCACATACCGATGCTGGGACTATTCTGCAAGTGCACTTGCTGGTGGCAAAGAGCGATGGCACGTGGAGGAAATGGATGCTTCTGGAGACGAGGTGAAATTTCTTATGGATTGAGCCATAAAGCTCGGACAAAGTTGCTGTTCAGGATCGCTTTACTCGAAAGGTGAAGCTCTAGATAGGTGGGGGGGTGATGGCTTCCTCCCACTGAGCGAGTTGATAGGTCAGTCAAATCGCCGGCCTTAATGACGAGGCTGTTTGGCAATGCTTGGCTTGGCATGCACCACCACTGAGGGCGTGCTGAGACGCTAGACTCAGGCTACTTTCTTGGCCATCGGGCAACCAATACCGGAAGCTCCGTGAACCCTACATCCTGTGCCCTAAGCTCCCGAAGTTCCGCAAGTGCCCTGAACCCTAAACCCTAAACCCCTGCCTCTCCCCGTGCCCTAAGCTCCTCAAGTTCCATGCACCCTAAGCCCACAGCTCCCCAAAACCCAGGTTGCCTGAGTTCCCTAAACCCATTAAACCCCAAACTCCGACTCCTGAAGCCTTAAATGGGTAGTTCTCTAAAATAGGGTCCCTGTTAGGGTTCTTCTTATAAGGGTGCCGTACTATATTGGGGACCCAAAAAGGGAACCTAATTTAGAGAACTACCAAACTTCCTAAACCCCTAGACCCTTTTTTTTGGAGGAGCGGCTGCGGGTTTGGCTCTGCCTCCACCTGCCGGAAGATGAGATTCCGGAGGCTCCGGGCTTTGGGATTTTGGGGGCTTAATGTAGGGGCCTAATCGATTACCTATGTTATTTTGGGGGTTCCTTATTATACATATATTGGTATAATGGACTTCAAAACCCTAGTCGCCCAAAGTTTTTGGTACGGTTTTGCGATCTGAGGTCTGGCGGAAAGGGCTTAGGGTTTTAGATTGAGGAGCTTTTGCTTACGGGCCAGGGGTTTAGGTTTACCAGACAGGTTTGATATGGTGTTGATGAGGGTTGTACATGAACGGCTCCACGAGAAGATTTGGGGCTCAGCACGCACGAGATTGACAGATTTGGGGGTTGGGGTTTTTGGAGAGAGCGCAGGGAAGGATGAGAGAGACATCATGGATTACCTGAGGACGTAAGCGCTAATTCCACGAGGCCCTACTGACTACTGCAAAGCCCTGGACCCCGAAGACCTATCTTAGAACGCAGATGAACAGCAGCTGCCCATGTGGCAAGTGTAGGGCGCCTCTCTCTGCAGATGTAGCGAGAGCGTCTTGTAGACGCTTCACGGCTTCCGGGTTCAGTGTTTAAGGCCGCCATTGCAAATCAACACTGGCACTGTGATGGTCTTGATGGACACAAGCAGCCGGTAACAGAGCCCATATTGTTGGGCAGGCATTGATGAAGAAATGCATGTGACAATGTGGCAACGCCTTCGAAAAAGAGTCATCACGTGAGATATCTTGCGTCTACATACCTTCATAGTGCCTTTCGAGGCCTTTGAGGAATTCTATTTCCGGAGGCTGGGCCTAAAATGGGCAACCTAGCCCGATAAACCCTCACGCCCTAAAGGCTTCGTTTATACGGTTTTCGCAGAATCCTGAGACGAGCCGTCTGGATCAAACACTGTAAGCCCCCAAACCCAACCCTGAGCCTGAGCATCCAAAAGCCCAACAACCCTAAGTAGTTTGGAAGCCTGGAGCTTCTAGCATACGGACCATCCCAGTGAAGCCTTAGTGTTCTTCATTCTAGTTACGGTATATCATCCCACCCAAGCCGGATTCTAATTATCATGACCTTACTGTAGTAACCCGTATGGATCCTGAAAGGGGCCCTTCAAGGAAGCCTCTTGCAATTCTAAGGGCCCTTAACAAGCCTAAATCTTAGACTCGACATAGTTGTTGTATAAACACTAGACCCCCGAAAGCTTATATATTCCACTTATCAAGACCCCGAAACCCTCAACCCTAAACCCTAAACTGCCTGTTCCCGTGGGCTCTCTGACTGTTCGCAGTTGGAAAAAGGTGTCAAAAAAACCCTAAAGACCCTGTAAACCTAAAACCCGGGCGCCAGGTCTTTGCGGCCGGCAAGGGCCAGTTCGAAGTGCGAACAGCGCGGGAGCCGGCCAAGGAGCTGGGAGTCGACTATAGGGTTCTATCATGGGGTCCCCTTAGGGTTGAGGGTTTAGGGTTCTATCACGGTTTAAGGTTCTATCACGGGGTCCCCTTGAATTGAAAGGAACTTTGGGGTTTAGGGTTGAGGGTTTAGGGTTCGGGGTCCCTTTGCAAGGAACTTTAGGGTTGAGGGTTCAGGGTTCTATCATGGGGTCCCCTTGAAAGGAACTTTAGGGTTTAGGGTTTAGGGTTCTATCGTGGGGTCCCCTTGCAAGGAACTTTAGGGTTTAGGGTTTCGGGTTCTATCATGGGGTCCCCTTAGGGTTGAGGGTTTAGGGTTCTATCACGGTTTAAGGTTCTATCATGGGGTCCCTTGGCAAGGAACTTTAGGGTTGAGGGTATCATGAGGTCCCCTTGAAAGGAACTTTAGGGTTGAGGGTTGAGGGTTTAGGCTTCTATCACGGTCTAAGGTTCTATCACGGGGTCCGATTGAATTGAAAGGAACTTTGGGGTTTAGGGTTGAGGGCTTAGGGTTCTACCGTGGGGTCCCCTTGAAAGGAACTTTAGGGTTTAGGGTT
>CAJNDV010006446.1:63706-78727 GCA_905221635.1 Symbiodinium sp. CCMP2456 | reverse complement strand
AAAAAAAAAAAAAAAACGAAGCCCCAAGCCCCCAACCCTTCGTCAGGTCCATGAGCGAAGCCTTGACATGGACTTTGTCTTGACTTTGCTGCACCACTGTCTGCCCTCCCGGCCCAAGCTCAAGGCTCATGGCGCGGATTGTCCTGGCTACCCCCTGTTTCGGGTTGTGGGCGAGTTTGGGAATCTTTCGGGGAACTTCACCTTGAAGATGCATTTCTGCAGCTACTTATAGACCGCTCCAGAGAGGCATTTAAGTGGACCACTTGGAATTTGAGTCCCTAAACCCCAAACCCAAAACGCCCTAAACCCCAAAGCCCGAAACCCCCTAATGACACCCGAACTGCGGACCGCCAGATCTTGGCAACCCAGAGACTCCCAAACCCCTTAACTAAGGAAAGTACCCTAGAAATCTGCTGGTTGTTTTTTTTATTTCTGGCTTGTAGGTGTATTTCGTTATTACGCTGTTCTGGAGTCTTCGGGAAGTGTGCTGGCTCAAAGTCGCTAAAACCGAAGAGCCACACTGAAGTGGAGGACCCTAAACCCTAAACCCTAAAACCCTAAACCCTAAACCCTTGCCTGCCGCGTGCGAGTGTGAGAGTCGAAACCCTAAACCCTAAACCCTAAAACCCTAAAACCCTAAAACCCTAAAACCTAAAGCCTAAAACCCTAAANNCTAAAACCCTAAAACCTAAAACCTAAAACCCTAAACCCTAAAACCCTAAACCCTAAACCCTAAAACCCTAAGCCCTAAACCGGAGGTGCTGCTCATGAGCGCGACCATGGACGTGCAGAGCCTCGCAGCCTGCTCCCATTGATTCCTTTTGCGACTTCCGCCTGGGGACTGCTTTCAATTAGGGATTAGGGTTTAGGGTTTAGGCTTTAGGGCTTTAGGGTTGTCATCAACAGCTTTTCCTGCGCGCTCTTGCCTTAAGACGGGGTGAGGGTTGCATGGGCGCTGGCCGGCACCTCAGTCCGTGCTGAAAAAGGGCTTTAGGGTTTAGGGTTGGGGGGGGGGTGCCTGATTACAACACACTCCTGGGATGCGGAGGCCCAGCCCAAGAGGGCACCCTGATGCCTGACGACCTCCCAAATTGAATCTCCTCCCTCAGTAAACTCTCATGGGCAGCAAAGCAAAGGTGATGTCAGCATGGAGTTGTTTTTGCATGTTTTTAGCATCTCTCTTAGGGCACATTCCGTGATCCCTACTCGCACGGTGCCTTAAACAAGGAGTCCAAAGTGAGGCAGGAGCCTAAAGAAGAACAGACCCCCACGTCTCCACTTGAAGGAATCATCTCTGCGGCTTCTCAGGCCACATGAGAACGACGTCTAACCGCCCTCTAAACCAAAAGGTTTGCGGTGCTCCTACGACTCGCCACAATCCTTAGATACCCCTGCAGAACTCTAAGAGCCCGAAACTTTAACGTATCACCCCTTCAGAGACCCGACAAGCTTGAAGTTTCGGTTTCAGGAGTTACGTATACGGGTGGCATGTCACAGTCCTCAAGACTCGGCCAGGGCTTTGTGCTTTAGGTTTTGTGCGGTGCTGGGATCAGCAGCAAAAAACAAGAAGAAGAGCCTTGCGAATCCGAACAATTTCGAGGCTGGCCTCTTTCAGTCCCCGCCGCCGGTTCTCAAGATACCAGGGCATCATGGCCTGTAAAAGCGTGGTTAAGTCGACGGTTTTGGAGTTGGCTCCCGGCGTAGTGTCCAATAAAGGTTTGCGGTTTGGGCTTTAAATTCCTGCGTTTGCAGTTTAAGATGTAGGTTTGCACGGTGGCTCCACCGTGGCTCCACTTTGGGCTTTTTCCCTGGGCCCCGAGCGCCTGCGGACGCAAAAACCTCGAGGCTCTCCATCCTGAAGCATCTTGGAGATCCTGCATAAGAGTAGCATACTCTCTTGGGCCGTAGTGCCCTACTTGCAGGTTCATGGGTAGTTAAAAAGGCGGTTATAGGTCTCCGAATATGGGTTATAACTATAGTAACTATGGTTACCTTACCTATCCCACTCTACCCAGGAACCTCCAAGTAGGCTCCTAAACAACTAAGCCCCAAACCCCTGCAAGATGAAAACACCCTAAACCCTAAACCCCTAAACCCTAAAGCCCAAAAAAGCCCTAAACCCCAGAAAGATGCCGCAGAGACAGAGGCGGACCTTCCCTGTGGATGAGTTCTACCTTGGAGACGTCGAGGCGTAACTCCGCGCTTTTTTTGGGTGACATCAGATCAAAGGCTTCGGGTTTTCAGGGTGTTGGCTTCTATGAAACTCTGGGAGAACCCGATCATTATTATCATTGTTACTTTCATTATTAATATCATTACCATTATCATGTTCATTAACATTATTACTACTATTCATTATTAGTATCAGTATCATTAGCATTTTCATTAACATTATTATTAATAATAGGGTTCTTATTACTATTAAACAAGATGCACTACTTAAAGCAATTGCGATGAAAGTGCCGGGCTGCAGGACCTGCTTGGAACGGTGGCCGCTTGGAGCTCTGGCAAGGGAGGTCGACAAGAGGAGGAGGCACGTCTGTGCCTCTAAGTTAGGGTTTAGGGTTTAGGGGTTTAGGGGTTTAGAGTGTCAAAGGAGGTCGACAAGAGGAGGAGGCACGTTTGTGCCTCTAAGTCTGCGAGGTTCAGGTAGCAGTTCATGTAGGGGCCTTAATGATTACCAATACTATTTTGGGGGTTCCTTACTATAACTATAGTATACTGGGCCCCAAAAACCCTATTCTAATTATTAAGACCCCTATATTAACAAGATTGGGAGGTTTGTTTTGAACATTTTGCTTCTCGGCTTGGTGGCGTCTCGGCTTGGTGGCACTAAACCCTAAACCCTAACAGTAGAATCCTGGGTTGTGAGGGCAGTCGTTTCCCGTTGTTTCTATCGGCTCTCTGCCCTGCAGCTTATGCCCTGATGAATGGGCAAGCTGGGTTTGCGAAAGCCCCCACTCAAGGCCCTTTTTTGGGTTGAGGGTCATGGCGTTAAGAGGTCTTAGCTCCTGCTCTCAGCCCTTGCGATGATGAACACTTAAATAAAACACAAAGAAGTGGAATGGATGCGTGGTTTTATTTAGTTTATGAGTCGAGGGTTCGAGGGATTGGGGCCCAAGGGTTTCTGGGCTTCAGATGTTAAGGATTAAGAGTGGGTTAAGGGGCAGTGAGGAGTTAGGGTTCAGGGTGGGGTTTAGACCTCGCGGCTGCTGAAGTCTAGTCCCATGCGATATAGACCCTCTCAAGGTCGAGGTGCGGAGAGAAGGGTTCACATTTCAGGGATTTGGGTTTGAGAGGGTAAATCTCCCGATTTAGGGCCAGGCTTGTGTGGCGTGCGATTTCGGTCATGGTTTGTCTGGTGTCTTCAGGTTGGGTTTGACATGTCTTATTCAAGCGGTGAAGAAGCCCGGTGGAAACGTGAAGAGCGACTGCCTTACCACCCAATTGAACGAACAAGTCCTCGAATGTGCGAGCCCTCACATGGAAACCGATCGTCGTCCTCAAGTTATGCCATGTCAGGAACGTCGCCCCGATAGAACGAGCCAGGCTACTTACAGGAACTGCACTTTGATGTGGGAGTTTCTGAAAACCAGGGGTACCTTATTTTGGGGTCCTTATAATGAGGATCCTACTATTTAGAGCACTATACGAGGGTCCCCTATTTTCTGAAACCCCCAAGTATTTCAAGCAGGCTGAAGATGCCGATGGCGCCCACGCAGGACCAGCATGTCTATGAAGGTGTCGGACAAAGCCTAAACTCTAACTGTACGGGAGTTGCCTTCAGATTTCGCAGATGCTGTACACGGCGCCCGCGTGCAAGGAGATTTTAAAGCTTCTTGAGGTGTCAAGAGAGGGGACAAGCACAAGGTGCGGGGTCCATCACACCAGATTATAACAAGGGACTCCTGGGGCTAGAAATAGTAGTCATTCAGGCTTCTACATGAGATGAAGGTTTTCGGGGCATGAGACGTTTTCGAAAGATGTGCAGGAGGCCGCCGCAGCAATGCAGATGCCGGGATCTTAGCATGTCTAGAAGAGGCCTATCTTGGGCTCAGGCGACATTGTAAGTAGGTTGTTAGGTAGAATCTCGTTTCTTGGCTCCTTGGGGTTATGTCGACACTGAGCGTTCTGATTTTCATTCTCTGTTCCAGACTACTGCCTCGTTAACTTTCATTCTTGCCATGAGTCTTCTTCTTTTCCTTCTCCCGCCTCCATGCAGCATACCTCTCAACCTCAAACGAAGAAGACTCTGAAGTGCTTTGCGCCACAAAATCCTGTACCCTAAGCCCCCTAAACCTCGCCGTGAGCTTTCTTCTCTGCAATGCGAGAGGGAAAGAGCCCCCTAAACGAAATACATCGAAACAGAGCGCGCGATGCCGCCTGGTGCTCACAGGCCTTGCGGCCTCCCAGCTCCATTGACTACGACTTGGTGTGTGGCTCATCTCATGTCTTCTCTTCTGTAGGGATCTGAATGGTTAGGATTTGGGTTTTTGAACGACAGGATTTTCTTAACGCAAATTTGTTGGCTACCGGTACTAGTAGTTGGTAAGACGATGCCTCTTTCAGTGCCGACGCTAAGCCCACTGCGCTGCTCAGATACCTTGCCCGGTTCGCCCAGTCGTAAGCCTCGAAACCTTAAGATCCTAAGCCCCCTACTAGACCCATATAGCAAGATCCTAAATCCTACCACATCCATCTGACAACCTCAACCCCACAGCATCCGAAGCGTGTGAGAAAAAAACTAGACCCCATATAGCAGCCCCTTTATATAGAAAACCCGTGAGGGAGCCCTAAAGCCGCTGAGTGAGGTAACTTCATCCTGTCACTGGTTTCCGGAAGCCTGACCTCCGAGGCTCTAGCCTTTCTGTTTGGTTTTAGGGTTCAGGGTGTCGGACTTAAGGTTGAGGGTTTAGGGAATTCCTTCCGAAACCGCTTCGCTTGGTATTTTCGTATATTAGAAGCCGGAAAGTTGGAACATCACAGCATAATCCTCACGCCCTTGAGGTAAAGTCTAAGGAAACCTTAATCATCCTTAACCCATGTTCCAACTTTCCGGGCTCACTGTGAGCGGTTCTGGGGTTCTGGCCCTTTGGGGTTGGTAGTGTCTCTGTTTCCGGTTTAGCTGTTGAGGAGCTGAGGGCGTGGTAGGGAGAGCAGCTGCAGTCAAACGCAGTCATAGAAGTTTGGTGAGAGTACATCATGCAGGGGTTTGACCGTTACAGGTGCTTGGGGTTGTGACTATAGCTGCCTCGCTTCCGCTGTCTACAGCCCTTCACGTTCTCAGCACCAACTCCCAAAAGATGAACTAAACCCGGCAATCCACAAGCACAGTCTCCCGGCAGGGCTTTCTAACCTAAGCGGCACATGCCGACAGAAAAGCAAAACTTCGCAAAATTCACAACCCAAACCGCTGCTCCCGGATCGTAGGCCACGAAGCAGTGGCCACTGGAGGGCTCCATCCTGGTGTTCATGCCCGGTGCCGGAGAGATCTCACGCGGCGCGGCGGCATTGAAAGCACTGGTGAGGAAGGGTTCTGCGTTTACACCTAGGTGGCACTTTGAGAAACCTTAAAATTCGTCTTATGGTTCTTATAGAGGTGCCTATTCTCGCCTGCGCGGCGACGCCTACTGCCTAGCCAAGTGCATAGGCGTTCTCCTACCCCTGCTTCGCTGCTGCTGCTGCTGCTGCTGCTGCTGCTGTTGTCACGACAGCCACAACAACTACAATAAGAACGAGGATGTTTGCATTCCTGCAACTAGTGCTTGCGGATTGTGATTTAACCCGCCTTTTTGTTGCTGGTCTATAGTTCAACTCCTGTTCCCCGATGCTGTTGGTGTCTGATACTTGGAAGAGGGGGGTTTAAGTCGGAAGCTTACTGTCCATGTAGCCAGCACCACTAAGGTTTGATCGGTCAGCTGGAGCGACTTGGATTGATTACTTAGATTCGGGATTGATCACTGCAGGCTTTCGCGGGTGAGTGCATTTCAAGCCGCCTTAGAAATTTCGGTAGATCTGACTGAGTGTGTAGCTTTTTGTTTCAGCTTCTTAGAGGGAGAAAGATGCCCCTATGCGTCAAACAGGATCCACAGACTTTGTATAGTATGGACTCTGAGGCTCAACCTAAGTTTTCCAGGCTTCAACCCTTCCGGTATACTGCTGCCTCCGGCGAAGACTCCCTAGTATTGCCGGCAGACGGTCTTGGTTCATATACAGGGCATGGATCAATCTAACACCCGGCTTATCTTCAACATTGAGTCAAGCCTCGCCCGAGCAAATCATTTTAGCAACCCCAAACCCCGAACCCTAATCCGAAACCTTGGGGATCCTAAACATACCTTGTACAAAACCTACCAAAGCTCTGTGAGAATCAATTCATAACATCTCCATACAAACACCTTGAGTCCGAAGATCATAATCTCCCTACACAATCCTAAACCCTAAACACCTGCTACTGTTTCGGGTTGGTGATACGTGTCGATCCTGGAGCCAATGAGCTTTCGCCCCGTGCCAGGAACCTCGCCTAGGCAAGTCCAAGCGTGAGTGCTGAAACCCTAAACCCCGAACCCTAAACCCCAAACCCCCAACCCTGAACCCTTCTAAACCCTAACCCCTCAAAAACGGCACACTACCATAAATCCTAAACCCTACACCCTAAACCCTGACCCCTCAAAAACAGCACACTACAATAACGCCAGAACCCGCTTTCAGGAAGCAGGGATCCGGCAGCCGCTTCCGCGCACTGCCGCTCCATGGGGCGCTCTCAGGCCCAGCTATCTAGGGTTTAGGGTTCGGGGGTTTAGGAAAAAGAGCTTTAGGGTTTCGGGCGGCAGAGGAGGCAATGCTAGCAGATATCAAGTCCGGTTTCAAACGGGTTTTTGAGGGAGCTTTCTTGCGTCTCCCTTCCTGCTTCAATTTGAGCTTCCGGTTTCAGGTTCAGACCAACATGCCTCAGCTTTCACCCATCTTCGTATTTAGATTCTCCACGTTGAGGAATACATCACAGGTTCCCACATGAAGATGCACTATAGTTTAAGATAGTTTAAGGACTTCTCCCTGCTTGTGAATCATACACCCTGAATGAAAGATAGATTGTTTGGCCACAGGGCCCTTTGGCGTAGATATGCTTGTCGGTATGCTATGTAGCTTATTGGCTTTCCGGTGCGAGAGCTGTTCATAGGCTCAAAGAAAGACCTCTAATATAGATAGGGGCCCTAATAATTACCTATACGATTTTGGGGGGTTCCTTACTATAACGAAAGTATAATATACCCCAAAATCCTATTCCCCTACATTAACCCAAAGTACAGATACCCAGGCAAACATTCCAGTTACATGCTGCAAATCAGAATGCTCTGAGGGCAAGAAATTTGTGCACGGTCGAGGACCGTTTTATATAATTCTGAGGCCCTCATTTTGGGATCTGTAAACCCCCACGTCTTGCAAACCCTCTGAACCCGCAACACCTTGACATGTGAACCCCGAACTAAGCCGTGAATCGAGTAAAGCAGGCCAAGTGGTTTTGGCGATTCTTGTAACTTGTAAGTACTGGTTGGTGAGTGTTTGTTTTGGGCTTCGCGATGGGGAGACTAGCAACGAAACACTGTACACCCCAAACCCTGCACCCTAGACATCTACATCCTAAACCCTAAAAAAGTCCTAAACCCCCAAACCCCTAAACCCCAAAACCCCTAAAGCCCTGAACCCTAAACCCTATAAACCCCTAAACCGCTACGTCAGGGGAGCAGCAGCGGAAGTGCTTCGAAGTGTACCCGGCCTCGGGGCCCAGGAAGGTGATCGACTCTTGGCAAAAAGGGGTCTGCCGTTAATGGGGTTTAGGGGTTTAGGGTTTAGGGGGTTAGGGTTTCCCATCAATGGGGTTTTGGGTTTGGGGGTTTAGGGGTTTAGGTTTTGGGATTTTCATTAATGGGGCTTGAGGTTTAGGGTTTAGGGAGTTGTTCAGGGGCTTTTTAACCCAAACACAAGACCTTGATACTGGGGCTCCTGGTGAGATGGACCATTATTCAGAGAACGGTCCATGTGTGATGTGATGCAGATTTGGAGGTTTGTGGTTTAAGCGTTTAGCTTTTAGTGTTGGAGATGTGACGGCTTAGTGGCTGTGCCGGATCAAGCTACTGCAAAAACTTGCGATTCCGGGAAGCTCCCTTCTGACCGGCGCCAAGAGGGCATTCAAACAAACTTAAAAGCCAAAACCCCAAAAGCCTGAAATGAGGGCTGTGGCCGTTCCCAGCAACCTTACGCGAATCCACTTCTGAGTGTTGTCGCCGAGGTCAGCCGGCACATAGATCCTATGCGAGTGTGCGTCTGTGTGTGTAGAGCGATGCAGCTGTCAATCGGAATCCTCTTAAAGGATCAAAGCATTGACTAAGTAGGCTATGAGGACCTCGATACCCTAAGCGTTACCTTCCTAAACAGTGGTATTTGCAAGTTTTTCCACTAGGAAAACCTTGCTTTGGGTAAAACTTTTACTGCTGACCTGCTCGCGAAGTCTCCTCAGGCGAGCCTTGGAGTGCAGGCTTTAACGCCCTATGGCACCGTAGCCGACTTTCAAGTGTCCTCCGAAAGTGTCGCATCCTGCGACCTGTTTTGGGTGAATGCGACTTAGCCAGGGTTGATGTTAAGGAACTTATTTCGAGCTACCAATACAAGCAAAACCACATTAATTAGTATAGATCCCTACGATGGTAACTTAAAAAATGTAGGTTCCTTAACGAGAACCCAGTGGGGTTTACGTTGCCCTTCTTTTCAGGTGGCCACAAACGTTGCCGAGACCTCCGTAACCCTGCCCGTGCCTGAGGAAAGTCTTCGGCTCCACGTGGCAAGATCGTTTAACCTTTATAGCCGAGTAGATACCCTTGTACCTCTTGCCGTACATATCTACATAGATGTGCATGTACATGGCAACTTAGAGGCCTACCGGACTCTTCTATGGCCGAGGGGTGCTGGATTCTTTGAGAATTTACAGAGGTCCCCCTAAAGCTGTCATCATGAAACCCTAAACCCCTAAACCCCTAAACCCTAATGTCAGGGTTGCAAGGCCGGATCTGAGGGGTTTAGGCTTAGGGGTTGACTTGCTTCCAGGCTCATGGGCTGAGGTAAGTAGGCCATAAATTATGGAGTTAAGGATAAATGCTTGAAATTATAATGGGAGTCCTAGCAATGTCTATTCCTTGCAAGAGGCATATGTCTGCTACCTGGGGATATCATGCTTGTATGCCGACGTAGAACCTTCTTGCGAGGTCTCCGCGTTCCCAGGGTAGTTCGGGCCCCCTAGCAATTTACTGCGCAGGCTACCACGGCAGGAAAGCTCTCCCATAAACTTGTCATGTAAGGACTTGAAACGCTAGAACAGGGTTCTTGGCTAGGATTTGACTACTGTGATCTGGGTTTTCCTAGCTACGACCCTATTCATAGCCCGCTTTCTAAGCCCTTTGACCGTAGCTGCCATGAAGTGGGCAAGGCACTGTCCTCAGATTCTAAGTACCAAAAACAAAAACAAATCATCGGGAACAACAGCAGTAAACATCCTTTCTTCAGTGTCCATTTTGGGGGTGGCTACAGTTAGTTTTAGGGCTCAAAGTTTATAGGGGCTTAGGGGTTGGGGAGTAAGATTTTGGGAGGTTTATGGTTTAGGGACATCAAGGGGCCTTGATACAGAATCGAACCCAGTAGGGGTTTAGGGTTTAGGGCCCTGATAAAACCGCACATGGCATGGTATTTCATTTTCGAATATCTGCTACCCACGGAGTGGGTGACGAAAGTACGTCGTCGCGCTTTATTGGAAGGCTAGTGTTGAGCACAGCCATCTTTCCGTCGTAAACTTAATCAGTACGGATGCAAAAGAATATCTGCTACCAGGACCCCCGGAATAAAGTAATTAATGCAGACACCGGATTAACTTTCCTTCAGGGCCTTCCTTACTGGAACCCTGTGTTCATCTCTTTTGAGATACTCGAGGGGTTTTATGAGTCAGGGGTCTAATGTAGGGGCCTTAATAATTAGAGAATAGGGTCTGGGGTATATTATACTATAATCACACAGAAGGAACCCCCAAAACCTTATTCTAACTATTTAAGGTCCCTATATTACATGCAACCTTCTCAGGCCCGACGTCACGATCGCAGCACGGCAGATTCGATCTTCAGTGGGTTTTCGGATCATTTCTAAATTTTTAATATTCAGATGGTTACAGTACAGTAGAGCGACTGATTCCGTACACCCTAAACCAGATTTTTAAGGTTTTGCTTACGGTTTTTAGAGCTAGGGGTAATTGGGGTTTTGAAGTGGCTTATTTTGGGGATTGGTTCGGGTCGGCGCGAATTCAGGGCCTAGTTAGGGTCTATTTCAATCTTCCTGGCTCAGGATGACTCGCTGGAAAGAGGAATGAAATGAAGCCGAAGCCCTCCGTCGCCGGGGTGTTGCCCTATTACCTCCCTTTTAAGATCTGGAAAACTGCAGGAGAACTTAGCCTTCTCTAGTACGTCTTGTAGACAGAAACCCCCAACCCTCGTCCGCGAAGCTTGTGGGAAAAAAAGAACGCTAAACCTTGTGGAGCGAAGGTCATCGACACTTGCCGCGAGCGTCGACTGACGAGAGATCATGGGCACACCACATTGGCACCTGCCTTGCTGGAGCGGTTCTGTGCCAAGGACTAGCAAAAAGAAAGGGCCGAGGATTGAAATCAAGGTGGCTGTAGAGTGTTAGGGCTCCGTATCCAAGGAATATACCGAGCATGACACAGGGTCTTTAGTCAGGGAGTCAGGGTGGCTGACTGGTTTGGGGCCTTAGAGTTGACGCTGAGAACCTTTGGGGCCTCAGCAAATGCCGCCCCCTTAAGGACGAAAGGAACCCTAAAAGGGCCTCAGGTTCATATGCCATATAGGGATTCATACTATAGGGCCCCTACTTAGAAGGGTCATTTTTCAAGGATCCCCAACCAGGACTCGCTGAAGCAGCGCAAGGGTCGTGCTGGCCGCGTGCAGCGGGGACTTTGCTTCCGGCTGCTTCCACGACGCCCAGCTTCGATGATTCGATGTGCGGGAGTTTGGCGATGGTTGGGTGTGGTGATTTCAGCGTCGGGGGTTGAGGGTTTGGGCGTTTGGGGGTTTGTGCAAGAGCCATGCATGATGCAATGCAAAAGTCTGGCGGTGCATGTGAGCCATGAGTGTTGGTCTTCGAAGTATTGGGATGGCCTAGCTGCTGCCAGTCCGGAGAGCTCAACAGAGTCTTGTTTCGAAGGGCAAAGGGCCATCCTCGGCATGCATCCCCGTCGGAAGGATGGTTCGCTAGGGGTGTCGTCTGCGAGGCGGTGACGGCAAGGTACAGTGGACAAAACCTTTCGCATGGCAACATTCTTTGTAGTTCCACCGGAGCGAGATGACGACGCCTTAACGCCAACATCTATGCCAGGAACGATTTTTTGCTATAGAATATAAACAAGCATATTATGGTAAGGCTAGACGGTCAGCACAACTCGCAAGAAGCAGGTGCTGCATGCGTTTGTTCTGGGTTGCATGGTCGGGTCCCACAAGTTTTGCAGTTATCTGGAACCGCAGAGCTTAAAATCCCAAGGCTTTGTAGCTCTTAAACATCAAGTCTCAAATAACCAACTTTTTGTCACATGTTGTCGTCATGTCCCGCTAGTTCTCTTGGTTTGTCAGTTCGGTCTGTTGATGGCAGGCAGAACTCAGTTGTCTTGATTCGCCTTTATCCAGGGTTTTAGGGTCAGTCCCCGAACCCTGAACCCTGCACGGTAAGCACTGTCACAGCTTTCTTGGACACTCTAACGATTTCCCTGCGGTCTGACGTTGTCAGCTGGGCGGGTGAAGAAACCTCTCCTTCCCATCTTGCGCAAGGCAGGGACTATGTGGCCCGACTGAAGCAGTTCCAGGGCCGTGCGGAAGGTGTCCGCGAGGTTGTTGGGGTTCGGTCATACGTACACTCTTCTTCGAGAAATGTAAACCGTGAGCGCCGAACCACCTGTGCCACAGGCTTTGAAAGGTGGGATGGAAGAAGTAGAGGGGCTGAACAGATGATCAGGATAGGCTTTTGGCCTACATTATACGGAATACGATAATTCTGCGATACAGGTATACTAGTTTTAACTATTCCACGCCCTATCGTAGGTGGCAGGTGAATTTCCACGAAGATTCCTTCTATCTGGGATCCAGATGCATTCGTGAGGAGCGTGATCCCACTTTATGAGCACCCTTGTGTATCAGCCGTAATCATGACCTTCATTATTCTTCAGCGCTCCTCTTTATCTTTATTATCATGATTAGTATGGCAGCGGCCTCACTTCGTCTTGAAATTCCCAGAAACCTACAAGAGTTGTCGTGGCTTTAGCATCTGCAGCTCTATACCGCCGCCACCATCAGCGATCTTGATATGAGGATAGTTGGAGATATACCCGAACCCGTAGTTGCCGCAACGTCTTGGACTGGCAAGTCTCAATCCATTAACACTCGGCCGTAGACGTCGGCTCTCAAACAACAGCGCACCGTGTGGCCTGAACTGAATAAGGCCGAATACGGAAGCGTGAAGAATTAGCAGCATGATTCCTGTGCACCCAACTCCCTCTTTTTCAATTGCTCAGGCCCTTAAGTAACATCCCAGCCCCGAACACGAAAAAGCCTGAGCACCAAGCACAGAATGGCTCCCCTTACAATTTAGGATTTCGGTTCAAAAGTCTGAAGCTTACGGCTTAAAGACTCAAAACCCGACACCCTAAACCCCTAAACCCTAAACCGTAAAGACTCACAAAAGAGAGAAGCCCAAGGAGAGACTCCCTGAGAGCACAGCTCCGGAAATCGAGTCGCTGCCTTTGGAGACGTTGGTGCTACAGGCTGGGGCCGGGATGATGAATCGGGTGCTGGGGGTTCAGGGGTCTAGGGTGGGTTTAGGGTTTAGGGTTTGGTTTGGTAATCTAGTGATTAGACTAGGGTTTTGGGGGTCCTTTAGTATAGTAATAGGGAACCCCCAAAATAGTATAGGTAATCATGAAGGCCCCTTTATCAGGGTTAGAAAGTTTATTGCACGAGTTTTATGTGGTATATATGATTAGGGTTCAACAATCAAGGCGTTGAGGTTGGTTTTCATCAGCACGAACTGAGGGAAGCCTCGTGTTTTGCGTACATGGTCGGAGGGCCTGGTAGTTGCATTCGGTGCAGATGGTGTGGTGGAATGGTTTTGGTTGTTTGCACTGGGGGGATGTTGACGCGACTGAGAAGGTTACCAGGTTGTTTCAGGCCATGCTACTCCTCAGAACGCCTGCCCCATTCCAATACCACAGAAAGTAAAGTATTTACGTCCAGGCCCCAGCCCCCCAGATTCCCAAGATCCAAGCTAGAGGCCTAAACAGTTCTCAGCAATGCGAGAGGGAAAAAAATATCCCTCAACCACCCTACACTCCGAAACCCTCCAACAATATCTGAACCGAACATCTCCGCACTCCCACCCCGACCTAGACCCCAATCTTTGTAGGCTGCTCGCCATAAGCCGCAAAGAACCCAGCAAACCTTGGTAGCTGAGTGAGTACACTTTACACTTTTTGGGATAATATGATCCCTTGTAGAACTGAAAGTGTACACTTTTTGGGGCTTATGAACTCAGCAACTGAGAAACCTGGACAGCCTTGTGGCAGGTGAGGGCGGCCGGCTTTCATCCCACCCAGCCTCTCGTCCTACTTGGAGGTTCATGGGTAGTTATAAAAGGAGTTATAAGTCCACCAATGTAGGTTATAACTACAGCTGCCCTACTTATAACTACCCATGAACCTCCAAGTAGAGGGCCCCTATTGCGGGGATTTCTCAAAACTCGGGGGGGGAGGGTTCCCTTTGTTGGGAGCCCGTGTCAAGGCGCAGGGCTTATCTAGGATCTCAGTACGCCTTAGTTCTCTGTGGTTCTACATCGGGGGAACCTGACTTGAGGTATATGCCTCGCCTACTGTCGCATAGTGCAGTAACCCAGTCTGTCGGCAACTAGGCTTCTAGGGCCTATTGTTCCATCACCTGACGAATCGCTCGGTAAGTTAAGGGAACGTTCTTGCCTTCTCCCCTATCTCTCAAAAGTTTCTGGAGAGAAATGAGAATCAAAACTTGTAGTTTCCTGTACAACCCAGCAAAATCATCCTGAAGCATATGTCCAAACCTAAAGAATCCAACAAAATTTTACAGAGCCTTCATATAAACTCTTACGCAATCCCAGGTTTACCTCTGCAAACTCCCAACGAGCACATTAATTATACATCCCTTAGATACCTCTCCAAATCCCAACATCGTAAACCCGAAGCCGCCAAAAAAAACACAAGAAAAGAGAGCCCTATAAATGCCGCCGAGGTTCCTCGCCAACGCTCCGAGCCCGCCTGCTGCCGAAGTGGTGCGTGCAGCAGAGGCGGCCCAAGTGTCCCACCGCTTTAACACTCTAAGCAATTTACAACACTTGCATTAAGGCTTATGTGATTTAAATGTAGGTTGCTTAAGAATTAGGACAGGGCTTCGTATGTTCTGTTCTGCGTATAACAAGGAAACTAAGGCATAGTCTTAAATAGTAGGTACACAAGGGTTCGGGGTTTAGGGAAGTTCGGCAATCCCGATGGAAACGTTAATGACCTTCTGACGACGAATCTCTTGCAGACCTTGCAGGCTTGTCCGATTGTGAGTGTCGCAAAAAACCCAAACCTGTCCGAGTGTGAGCGCCGAAACCCAAACCCTACTTGGAGCCAGTGTGCTTTGCCTTCCGACGCCTGCATGCAGAGCCTGAGTTGCGAGAGTCCAAACCCTAAACCCTTACAGGAACCCGAAGCCATAAACTTTTCAGCCGGACCCTAAACTTGCAAAACCCTTACAGGAACCCGAAGCCATAAACTTTTCAGCCGGACCCTAAACTTGCAAAACTCTTACAGGAACCCGAAGCCCTAAACTTTTTTGCCTGACCCTAAACTTGCAAAACTCTTACAGGAACCCGAAGCCCTAAGCTTTTTTGCCTGACCCTAAACTTGCA
>CAJNDV010006446.1:35635-63606 GCA_905221635.1 Symbiodinium sp. CCMP2456 | reverse complement strand
AAAACCCTAAACCCTAAAGGCCTCTGGGGAGTTTCTCGGTC
Organism: Symbiodinium sp. CCMP2456; assembly: GCA_905221635.1. NCBI lineage: Eukaryota > Dinophyceae > Suessiales > Symbiodiniaceae > Symbiodinium > Symbiodinium sp. CCMP2456. The sequence goes on along the minus strand of CAJNDV010006446.1, from coordinate 63,565 downwards.
CCAGGCCTTGAAAGCAGAAGCTTCCGAGACAGAAGGACTGGCACTCGTCGGGGGCTGGGCCTTCATAGGGTTTAATATGCCTAGTAGTAGGGTAGGTAACCTNNTTTGGGGTAGTACAATCCCTATATAACCCCTATATAACCCCAAAGGTTAACCTTTAGTTCCCCATGATACCCGACAAGTATGGTTTAATATAGAGGCCGCCTTCATAATTACCTACACTATTTTTTGGGGTGGTTTCCTTGTTAAAGTTATAAGGGGCCTTAATATTACCTACGCTAATTTTTGGTGGTTCCTTATTAAAGTTCTAAGGGGCCGTAATAATTACCTATACTATTTTTTTTGGGGGGTCCTTATTACAGTTATAGTATAATATACCCTCAAGCCCTATTCTAATTATTAAGGCCCCTATATTAGGGGTGTTAATGTTTGGCTGTTTTGGAGTCCGGAGGTTCAGGACTTGATATGCAAGGTTTGGGATGAGCGGATTTCTAGAACACAACAAGACTGTTCGCGGCTTCGTCGGTTGATAGTCGGATGTTGGTGGTGTATGAACTGATGAATCTAGGGTTCCCTGACAGTTTAGAAGGTTGCTGAGCACTTACTTCTTGGGGTGTCGAACCCCCAAACCCTCGGAAATGCCAGTGAGAGCATGAAGCTTGTTCGTTGATTTCTTCCGCCCTGCTCAAGGGCTGATATATGTAACGATTGCAGCAAAAGGCCCTAACAAGCCGAAGCCACCCAAAACCTCAAACCCCAAACCCTAAACCCCAAGCCCTGAACGTCCTTGCTAGGTAGGAGGGGAGAAATCCCCCAAAAAAGGGCCTTATAAGGTTGAAGTGCAAGCTCGCCGCGTGCTTTGCCTCCGCCAGGGCCCCAAGCTTCGCTTACCGCCTTGGGCCGGCACCTGGCCTCCCGGCGGCCTCTGAAATCGTCTAATATAGGGGCCTTATTAATTAGAATAGGGTTTGGGGGGTATATTCTACTATTATAATAAGGAACCCCCAAAACCCTATTCTAATTATTAAGGCCCCTACATTATCTGTAGTGGTCCTCTAGGACTGTGGAGTATGTATGTGTGCTATTGGGTGTGTGTGTGTGTGTGTGCGCGTATGCAGTATATCCGCAAATTGCTGCATAAACACACATTCATCGACGATGCTTGTATACATGCATGCATACGTTGAGAGGTGAGTGTCCATCCCTACATTACCAGGAAAAGTTCTGCAATGCGTAATTAAACAAGCAAAGAGAACACTGTCAGGAACACTGCTTTCGAACAATGGGTACCATGTCATGATGGGTCGGCGGAGAAGAGACAGCGCTCGACCGGCACCAATCAACACAGTGATGAGGATGCGCAAGAAGAAGATGTAACAACCTTCATGCAGTATGCGTCGTAGAAAGACAGTAAGACTCAGAAGCACTTAACTTGAACAAGTCGGATTTATGCTGTCTAGCAATACGGTTTGATGATGGTGGTCATGAACATGACCGTCGTGACCCTGACTGTGATGATGGGGCTACAGCACACGCAAAATACAAGCATGTCATATGCACTTACACTCATTTAGAAAGCTCGGTGGGTGGGTGTCAAGATCAGGGGGTTGGTCTGCCCCGAATCATTGCCGCGATAGAAGAGGGCACAGTGCTTGAGATAGTTCTCGAGATATACAGTCACCACCAACTGTCGTAGACTACCTTCAAATGCAAACTCCCAAAGCCTTGGGCCTTAACGTAGACGTTCTAACAATCAACTTCAGGACGCGACTATTCAGGGGTCCACACCAGCCTTTCAACTTTTAAAGTGTTGATGGGGACTTTCCGGAAAGCCATCCCGTGCTACCGGAAATTTGAAACTCCAAGAAACGCGGCCAAGGAGTCTTTTGGGGAATACATGCGATCGCGTTTCCATGGTAATGAACGGATCCACCAACGAGGATTTGGAGCTTCTGCGCAGCCCAAAACCCTCAAATCTACGCTCAGGCAGCGCTGCCTTGTGACGTGCGCGTGGGCAGGCGCGGATGGGTGGGGCTGCTTTTATCGGAGTTCGCACTGCAAGAGAAACAGCTCTGATGGATTCTTAAAGGTGGGGCCTGGTAGGGCTTCTTGGACTTTAGAAGGGCGTGTTCTGAAGAGATTGCTCTATGTAAGTTTGTTCGAAGGGTTTCCTGACAGCTGTTCTTCGTTGGGAGCATTTGTCACGGCAGGATGGAATTGCCTAGCCTTTAAACATCCTATGCCGGATTTCTGAATCCCAAGACCCAAGCCCCAAACCAGTTACTAACCCTAGAGTATTGTTCGGCATCCCCCTTGTAACGACCGCTGGCAAGCCGAAAAAGGCCGCCAGAACAGTATCCCTCAGTACGCACTACCCCGGAGGCTCGTCGTGCTGGGTGCCTTTTTGGGACTCTTGGTCGCTGTTTAGATCTTGCGCTGTCCGGAAGGATCAGGACATGTGGTAACTATCTAGATCGGGTACTTGGAGGTTCATGGCTAGTTATAAGTGGGGTTATAAGTCCCCTAATACGGGTTGTAACTATAGTTACCTTACTTATAACTACCCATGAACCTCCAAGTAATAAGTAGTTGAGGCTCCAAGCTCAGATCGGGGCTTAGAATGATTTACGGAGCCTGGCATGCTCCTCCTGACAGAGGCCTGCGCGCACTGCTGCATATGGGTTGTCATGTCTTTGCTTGAGTCCTTACCAGAAAGGTATGTAGGTTGAAGGGTTTTTTCAGGGTGTTGGAAGAACGAGCTACCTTTCGACGGCTGGGTCCTGCACACATCGCATAGTTTTGCATGCTAAATTCTCTGGGCGCTTTGGCCGGAAAGCTGTTTTTTCATTGGTGTTGGCCGGATAAGTAGCTTAGGTCCTTAGGTACAACCTTATAATCGAGCAGAACTCCAAAACCTTCAAGTGTCCATGCCACACTCAGATGGTCCCTCAAGCCGCCACGACAGCCCGGTTTGCACAACGCTTCGGTTGCTGTTATTTCAGGCTCTGCGGTTCTGGCCCAAAAAACCCAGACCCTCTACTTGGAGGTTCATGGGTAGTTATAAGTATGGTCATAAGTCCCCTAATATGGGTTATAACCATAGTGACCCCACTTCTAACTACCCATGAACCTCCAAGTAACTCGAAAGTACAACTCCCTAAACCATAAACCCTAAACCCTAAACCCTATGATGCGGGCTCGTCCTTGCTAAGTAGGAGGCAAAAAAACCCTATGAACCTCCAAGTAACTCGAAAGGTGCAACTGACATCTCAGGCGTCGCCTCTGCTACCTGCGGCATCGCAGGATGGCTTTCCGTCCGCTCGCCCATGCCGAAGGTGGCTCGGACATGCCTTGAACTTCATGACGGCCGTGTGGTGCTATCTGAAACTGTAAAAGTTCAGGCCTCTACATGTAATGTATATATATATATATATATGTGTGTGTGTGTGTATATATATATATATGTAAGTACAGACTTACTGGACCAGAGATGGCGCCTGGAGCTTAGCTGAAGGGTGTAGCGACGCCGCATAGCGCAATTCCCTGCTCGGAAAGGCTTTGTAGGGGGCTTGTAGGGTTTGCGGATTGTTAATTCTTGCTATTCGTACGGCACCTACAACTCACACTTACAGCGTCCCATTACATGTTGAAGGCACAGGCAGCGATGTCAGAGAAGCGACTGGGAAAAGCACATGTAATCAGCGTGGCCGTCATCATATGCACACACACACACAATCTTAGACCCTACACCTTACTGTTAGCTAGCATGAGCAGAATGCTAGGAATACTAACTCGTGGCCTTTTTAGAACCTATATCTTGATTGACCGACCCAAAAACTCCTACCTTGACCGACCCAAAAACTCCTACCTTTCACTCAAAGCAGGCCTGGGCACAGGCAGATGTACCAGAATCCTAAAATCCTTACTGCGAGAACTCGCAAGTTGGAGGCCTTCAACCCTGAAGAGACCGCCTTGAACCTCAGAACCTCCTCACAGCCTGAGTGCACCTTAAACCCTAAACTCTAAACCCGAACCCCTAAACCCTGAACCTGAGTCCCCCATTACCAGGACCACGGCCGTAGAGAGATGCCTTGATCGCTTGTTCATCTAGCTGAGGTCTTTGTATTTGTTTAATTTGGTTGGAGTAGTTGCAGGCATACTCGCTTTCAATGTTTTCACGCCGACTGTCGCACATGGATCCTCGCCTGGCTTGTCCGAGTTGTGAGAGTGTAAACCCTAAACCCCTAAACCCCTAAACCCTAAATCTCAACCCTAAGCGCTTTCTGAGGCCTTCAAAGCGAGTCAAGAGGCGGCTCGCCAGGCCCTCCGAGCGAAGGCCGGACACGTTCTCTCCTGTTTCCATGGATTTTTTGCTCGGGTGTCCTAGGTTTCATACTGGGGTTCTTTCGATTTCTTATTGGGGTTCTTTTGTTTTTTTTATTGGGGTTCTTACGGTTTCTTATTGGGGTCCTTTTGGTTTCTTATTGGGCTTCTTGTGGTTTGTTATTGGGGTTCTTATTGTTTCTTACTGGGCTTCTTGGGGTTTCTTATAGGGTGCTCATGGTTTCTTATCGGGCTTCTTGTAGTTTCTTTTTATTGGGGTTCTTATGGCTTCTTACGGGTTCTTCAAGGTTCTTGTTCTTGAGCTGGAGGTCGGCGTATTGAGGGTCCTTTTGCAAAGAAAAGCATGGGTTGAGGGTTGACAGTAGGGTTTGCATCGGCCCTTAGACGATAGTTCGCAGGCACTCCAAAGCGAAAGGCTCGATGGCTGGATTGTGCTTGCCTGAAGTACTGAACCTGGGAGTTCTTACGTCCAGGGCTTCTCAGGCGAGGAAGGGGTACTTGGAGGTTCATAGGTAGTTATAAGTAGGGTAACTGTAGTTATAACCTAAATTGGGGGACTTATATAACTCCGTTTATAACTACCCATGAACCTCCAAGTGGCAAGTGTTAGGAGACCGGAAGTACTGCAACCCACGGGGTCAGAGCGCATCGACGGACATCTGAAAGCACAAACCTCGAAGCTCACACCCTAACAAAATCCTAGTCCCAGACCGCCAAAGAGTTTCAAGTTTACTGTAAAGCTCCACTTCCTCCGTAGTTTCCTTCAGTCCGGGGGAGTCGGAAACCCCAAAACCCGAACACCCTAAACCCTCTTGAAGCCCTTCAGACCGTCGCGCACCGCAGGCTCTGAAAGGCCAGGGTGGCAGCAAGTCAGACCACTGCTTGTGGGTGGCCATCATGGAGGCTGGGGGACAGTTTAATATAGGGGCCTTAATAATTAGAACAGGGTTTTGGGGCCCATTATGCTACAATTATGATAAGGAACCCCTCAAATAGTATAGGTAGTTATTAAGGCTCCTACATTAGGGTTTTGTGGGTGGCCATCATGGAGGGGAAGGCTTGGGGGGGCCTTTAGCGTCTGAGGTCCAGGTACAGTGTGCTTGGCATTGCTTGGCTAAGTTCGAAAGCCTCAGACCCCTAAACCAGACACCCAGCCCTGCTTGGAGGTTCATGGGGAGTTATAAGTGGGGTTTCAAGTAAGGTGACTATAGTTACGACCCATATTGGAGGACTTAGAACCCCACGTATAACTACCCATGAACCCCACGACCCTCAAAATGCAAAACGAAGCCTAAGCCACGCAGATGCACGCAGAGCCCAGTACTTTCACCCTGTTGCCTTAGCGTTGACCCATAAAAGCAACATACCATAATTTCATTGTCTAAAGCTTTTCCTGTCCAACAGCTGCATGAAAGAAGCTTCATCGAACCGCATGTAGACCTTAAGGCGACCCTAACAGAATCCGTACCTTAGCACCACAGACGTTGGAGCCAGAACCCGTATAATTCGGTTCCTAAAGCCGGGTAATAGTTCGAATTGAAAACGCCCCCATTTCAAGCCCGACAGATATCTTACCAAAACTCATCAAGACCCCAAAACTTAAGCCCTAAACCCCGAAGCCCTTGCAGCCCTAATCTTACTTATGCTGCCGACCCGGAGGCCTTCGTGGCCTCCAATGCCCGGCGGTCCTTCTGCCCGCGCCCTGGGGCTTCTTGCGGGGGTTGCACAGGCCTTACAAAAACACAAAGTTGAAAAACGCTGAAAAATAGTTTGTGCTTTTTAAAGCCTATAAAATAGGATCCTTTTGGACGTTTGGGATCCTTATCAGAGCAAGTTTTGTGCATCGTACTGTACAGTCAATCAGTACATACACATACATATGTATATATACATATATATATATATATATATGTATGTATGTGTACATATAGGTAAGTGCATATGTGTATGTACATTTTGTATGTGTGTGTGTATGTAGGTAGTTGCGTGTATATATGTATATATATATATATATATACAAATATGTACATGCTAGGCAGTGTATTGGATACACAGTTCGATGCATTGGCACATATTGTTTGGGCGTGGCGGCTCGTCCAGGCCTCCAGGACTAGCATGCAAAACACGGCCTGTGGCTGGAGCACCTTCGACCTTCCTGAAGTGAGGAAGACGGTTTAGGGTTTTGGGCTGGGTTCTGCCCGCATCCATGAATCTACCGGGTGGCGAGGCAGCAGCGCGGTCAAGTCATCGGCTGGATTATAATCGCATAATTTCCGATGTGGTTAGGGGAAATCTGCACAAGCCTCGCAAAACAAAAAAAGCATCGATGAAGCCACGGCAAGCTCTCACCAGCACCCAAATATAAGCCCTGCTTTATGTGGCATTCCGTCTTATGTAGGTAGTTGCAATGCGACGGTTTCTGACGTCACCACTTCCGCCTTCGACACATGAGCACGGAACTGAGGCTCAATGGAAAGCCAGGGTCTCTAATCCCTTGAATTCTGAACCGCAAAGACGCAAACCCTTGAACCCTAGCTGGCGCCCTTCATGGAGGGGTTGGCGACGAGAAAGATCCCCAAAATCTAGACCCTCAATATTTGGTGTCAAATGTCAACCCCCTCCTCCAAAAATCACACCAATTATCTGAATCTGAAACCTGTTTGACTCCCTCCACCGCTTTGAAGGCGTGTGAACCCCTATAGCAGCCATTTGCAACCCTTATGACAAGCCCTCAGTAAAGTAAATCCCCTGCAATACCCTATGAAAACCCTGAGAACCCGTATCGTAATAATAAAGGTATGCGTATATATATATATATATAGACACTCAGAAATTTCCCTAAACCCTAAACCCTAAACCCCATAAAGAGACCCTAGCAAAAAGCCTGAGACAGACCCCCGCCCCCGTGGGGAACTTCAGGTTTCGACCTGGGCCTCTCCTATGAGCGCATGGTCGAGGCGGAAGCTTGGCCCCCTTTTTGGACCCAGAGAGCCTTCAGGGTTTTGGGCGTAGGGGTTTGGGGGGTTTACGGATTTTGGGGTTTGTGGCCCCTGTTTGGACCCAGAGAGCCCAATACCCCTTAATTAAGGAAGATAGCCTAAATCACAATATGAGGCCCCTTATAATTTAAGCCATCTTCCTTAATTAAGGCCCCTGTTTGGAGAGCCTTTGGGGTTTTGGGCTTTTTGGAGAGCCTTTGGGGTTTTGGGCTTTTTGGACAGCCTTTCGGGTTTTGGGTGTAGGGGTTTAGGGGTTTGGGGGGTTTAGGGATTTTGGGGTTTGTGGTCAAGGGTTCGCCACTGGCGGAGTCGCAGCAGGCCAGTTGCAAAAGGGATTCAGGGTTTAGCGGTGTCGGGGGTCAGTATTTAGGGGTTGAGGGCTTGGGGTGTTGGGGTTTAGGGCTGTGCTGTTTTGGATTTTCCGGTAGGAGGGGTGGTGGGGTTCAGGGTGTGGGTTTGATTTAGTGACTTAATGTTTTCCATTGAAACCTCTGGTACTGCTTCCTGGTGGGAGTTAGGATTTAGCGTTTGGGTTTAACTTAGCATCTGAAGAATGCCCCTGATGCCCGGATACCACCCGAAATCTTGGTTCCAGAATCACTAGTTCTGGCCCTCAAGTTTCCTGAATATAGCCCTAGAGAAAACCCTATTCTAGTTCTTATACTACAAGATGTCCCCTCAAGCTCCTTCTCTAATTCTTATAATCATTATGATACCCTAAACCCTAAACCCTGATAGGCCATTACCCTGAGAACCAAGGAAGCCAGCCGAGCTCAGTTGCTACGAGGTGCTGTGTTTTTGCTTCAGGCTTTTGCAGGGGTTTAGGGGTTTAGGGTTTAGGGTTTGGTAGAAGGTCTTCTAGTTGCGTTTTGTCGGTTTTTGGATAGGAGGGGTTTCACTGTGCTTTCTGCGCCCAGACAGGGTGTATGGTTTCCATAAGGCCATAAGGTTTCTAAAGGTGGCTTGATGCTTCTTAGGGCCAACATTCTCTACCCAGCCCTACATCTCTCAGGCCCTGCTATTTGGGAGGGTGAACACTTTAGGTAAGCCGTTTCTTTCAGGCCTCCGTTCCCTGGGCTTCCAGAAGACGGAGGCGGACTGCAACGCCGGAGACTGGCGGGCTACGGTGCAGCAGTCCATGTTCGAGTATTGGGGCTTTTACAGGGCTTTTAGTTTTTAAGGGGAATTGCTCTAAGGGTTCAGGGAAAGGTTTCCGGGATTTAGGGTTGTGGAAAGCCTTGGGCATCTCGTCACGAGTGCGATGTGCTACCAGTGACATTGGCCGGGCGAGCTCCAACCAAGCCTGTGTAAAAAAAGGGTTCTGGAAAGGGGTTGAGAAAGAGCTACACGGGCTTGTTCAGACAAGTAGGGGTCTCTCCTTATGCTCAGGATCCTTCCACTGACGGAACGCTAAAGCTGCAGGGTTTTACAATTTGAGGGTTTAGGGCTTCAGGGTGGTTTCGCTATGCTTCTTTCGCAGAGGTTGGCTGTGGGGTCTCAGTAGGGTTTCTGTTTTACGGTTCGGGCTTCATGTTGCCATTCTGAGCATGAACCTGGCATCGTGGTGTATGTGCCAAGCATGTGCGAAAGCCTCGGTTGAGGAACTAGGGGAATGTGGCCAATTTTTCAAGCATCGGTTGGGGCGGTACTCAAAATCCAAATAAACATAGTCTGGGTCAAGGCGTTGAGGGTTTATCATTTTCCGTTCAAGCTTTTTGGAGCTAATTTGGGATTGTTGGGTTTTGTGGGTACTTTGGGTCCGGGCTGTGAGCGCATGGAGGGTAGGAGATGGTTTTTGGGCTCCAGCTTCAAGCAGCCTTTGCCAGATAGTGGTAAGGTTTAGAGCCGGGATGTCGCTAGGAATGAGTGATTTACTCGATTCTCTTGAAGTAGCTCCGAGTGATTGTTCAACATTCCTTACTGTTGTTGTGGGTCCGGGGCTATAGAGGCGCTAAGTAACTATGAGACCTTCATAGGACTCATAACACCCTTAAATGAAACCTAAACCCCATACCGGAGTTTCAGAAAACAGGGTGCCGAATCAATCTAGAATCCGGAATGGCAGCATCCTTTTTGTTGCGCGCCCACAAATCAGAAACTCCCATGTGCACCTGGCAAGACCCGATGAAGCCCAAGCTCCCATGGCCCGAGGTGGTCCGTGCCGCTGTGGTCGCTGGGCTTTCTGGCCGCAGCTTAGGGTCGTGACTTTTGTTTGTTGATTTTGGTTGGTGTTTTTTTAAGGGTGTGTTGAGGGTTCATCTTCCGAGGTTCTGTACGGTTTTTGCTAACACGTGCTACGGTCTTTACAGTTCCTTTCGGGGTTTGACAGAGTTTTGTGACGAGCTTGCAATGTTGGGGCCACTCAGCAGTGGAGTAGGCAACACCAACACTTCTTGGGCTTGTATACAGCAGGCTTCGTGAATGGACTCTGGTGATCCATCCAGGTTCCTGATGACCATTGATGACTGCATATTTAGGAATTTAGGATGTTACTAACGGAAGGCCAGGGACACCGAACCTTTCTTGCACCAAAAAATGAAAGAAGCTTGATTAGTTATCCAGACCATTTCTTTGCAGGGTCCTGAACTTATTAACGAGTATACTCAAACAACAACTTGATTCTAAATATCACGTCCTCCGTAGCATATAGAACCCCAACTCTCATTATCCCTTCAAAGGAGCCCATTACAGGATCCCTATTCTAACGATTAAGGCTGCTTTTTTTACCCTAGCTCATCTGGGAGCTCAGCAGCTGCTGTGGTGCTTGCCGCCATCGAAGTGACACCATATCCTCGGATATAGGGTTAAGGGTTTAGGGACATTCAGGCGATTGCACAAGTCCTGATGCAAAAGGGGTTTAGGGTTTATATCCTCGGATATAGGGGCCTGAATGATTAGAAGAAGCTTTTGGGTATATGGCTATGTATTTCTATCAGGAACCCTCAAGATTGCTTCTCTTTCCACAGCCTCCTTTCCCTATGACGTCATTATTGGCCTCGTTTGAGCAATTTGGGTACAGCAAATTTAGGGTTGATACTCGTCCAGTTCGCACAAGTTGGGCGCATGCCCATGGCCACGTACACCGCGGTGAATGGCGAGCTGCATCCTAGAAACGCGTAGAAATTCTACACTAAAGCCATTCAAAACACGAAATTATGTTGTATGTCTTGGCCTTTTAGGGTTTAGGGTTTAGGAAAAGGGCCATCATGGCCAAGCTTGAAACGACCCACCGCCCACAAACCCTTCCCAGACCCTAACCCACAGGACCCTCAGCCATATGGGGGTTTCCAAAAATAGGGGACCCTAATATAGTACCCTAAATAATAGGTTCCCTATTATAAGGACCCCAAAATAAGGTACCCTAGTTTTCGGAAAGTCCCATATAGAACCCTCTCAGCAGCCTTATCCCGAACCGCCTGAGCCGAGGCTTTATCCCCAGGTCGCCAAAGTGGAGCGGCCGCCGCTGAAGTTTGCTGCAGCTCGTCAGCTGAAGGGGCTTCTAGTATGTTTCAGGTTGGCTCAGCATGAACCCTGAACCCCGATCTAAGGGAGCTACATAAACCCTAAACCCTAAGCCCTAAACCCTACATGAATGGTAAGTGTTTCTCAAGAGTTCTATAAGTTTTCCTCAAGGATTCTACGGGTTCTAGAGGACCCAGGACTTGTTCCCGACCATCGCCTGCCTGAGCCTCAGAACGTACTGCTACCAAAAGGTATGTTCACGGGAACTGACATGGGAGTTTCCGAAAATAGGGGGTACCTTATTCTGGGGTCCTTATAATGGGGATCCGACTATTTAGGGTACTATATTAGGGTCCCCTATTTTCGGAAACCCACACATAGTGCCCATAGTATTGGTGCGTTGGTTTGAGTTCGCCTAGTTCAGGATCCTTCCACCTCAGGCCCTCTGCATTGAAGGCTTTGGGGGTTGTAGCGCTTTCACTTTTTAGCTTTCTTGGACCCTTGCGGCTCTACTTGGAGGCTTAGGAGGCTCTTGTCAGTAAGATACAAGTTCCCTAAAGCCTAAACTCGCACCTCAAGCCCCAAGGAAGCTTAAGGTGCAGGGTTTAGGCGGGTTTAATGTTCAGGGTTTAGGACTATCATCATGGGCCCCAGAGGTTAAACTTAGAGCGAGACTCCCCAAATTCTTTCAACCTTCAGAGGACAGCTTGGCCGGGTCCATCCAAGTGAGCAACGACGCGAGGGAGATCCGATACTGGATCCGGGAAGAGGAGGAGGAAGTCTCCCAGGCTCGGTCGTTTCGGATTCGGGTGGTGCAGGGGTTTCGATTCTGGGTGCATGTAATAAGGGGTTTAAATTCAGGGTTCATGTAATAATGGGGTTTAAATTTAGGGTTTATATGGGGGTTACGTTGGTGGGGTTGGGATTTGGGGGTGTGAGAGCTTGAGATTTGGCAGTAGTCGTAATGATAGTATCGCGACGAGAGCCAATACCAATCAAGTAAGAGGAGCAGAACCACAAGCAGGCATGATGACCACCCCAAGCCCCTAAGCCACAATGTGGCTAGTCCTGCTGTCTTGCAGCAGCCGTCTTTCGAGTGGTAGCCGTTGCAATCAAAACATGTGAGCACGGATTCAAACAAAAAGCACAAGCACCCATCCTTGTTCTTTGTGCGCCCCCAACTGAAGACAGAAAACTCCAGCAGAACAAGTCTAAAAGTATCTGGTCATATTAAAAATTTCCGGAAGCCCTGCATACAAGGCACCGCGCTGGAGGCCTCCACGAGCGCGCGCCTTTCTACACCCGTCCTCCCTGCTGCTACTTGGAGGCAGTATTTCGGTTTATGCGAGGTTGGAAGGGGGGCGCTAGTGACAAACAGGGGGAATTACGTTTACTGCTTGGGTGAGAGCGATGTGTCTCTGACATAGCGCACTAAGCATTGCCAACGCCTGCGATGCGCTGATAACTTCCCACAATGAACTGATCTGAGAGATGGCCTACTAATTAGTTGCATGGTTGCGACGCAAAATGATTGCATTGTCGTATGTAGCTTGAATACATCGCAGATAGTTCTAGTGCATAAAGTTGTTATGTTGTTTTGACGACATATGGGGGCAGAAGTCGCCTCACATCAATTAATTATCCTCCCGCCAGGAATCTGCTCTTTGGTTTCACAGCCAGAATCGTGAAGATTCCATGGGTCGTGTAACCTGCCCAGGGTCAGTCCTGATCTTTTCTAAGCCCCAAGGCTTTCCGACTTCACCTGTCCCCTGTTTGAGCATGATCCATCGCCGGTAGTGCCTGACATCCATAATTAGGAACGAAACGGTCATTTGCAGCTCTGGGGGTCACCACGCAAGCAGGGTCCAGAGCTCAGTGTGTTTTGTTGTGATAGTGGTCCATCTCGAGAAGTGTTTCACTCCACAGACCTCGAACCACATGCCTCGCCTGGAGTGTCCGAGCATGAGGGCCGAAATCCGTATGCCATATACCTCAACCTTCTGCCGATAATGTGCCCAGGTTCAAGGAGAACTCCTACGCATGCCCCTACGTGATGTACTCGGATTCACGGTCGCGAACAAGTTTCGGGGTGCCGCTATTTAGAGCGCGGAAAGAAGGGACGCTTAGCAACCAGTGCTTTGCAGGAAGTGTTCTGCGAACTTAGCTTCAGTGTTGAATGCTTCGGAATCGGGCGTCAGATCTAGGGAGCCTGCTCCTAAGGGAGCGGGGGACTGAATGGTACCTTTATATGGGGCTATCGGCGCCATCCTATGGACTTGTTGAACCTGTATTGAAATGGCCGATAAGGAGGATTTGTGGGTGAAGGCAGCTCTTTGGGGGTTTTGATGCCACATGAACCGGGCGGTGCATGAGGACAAAATGGTTCAGCAGCAGAGCCGCTTGCAAGCATCTAAGGGCTGCAAGGTTGCTAGGATAGCATCCTCACTATGAGTACTGCGATAATTAATCTTCAAAATATCTGCATGGCCATGCTCCCTTTCCTGACGCTATATAGTCTATTGCTTAGCTCATCACTATACTCAACTAGTAAGCAGCACCGTGGGGAACCTAACAGGAACCCCGAAGGTCGAGGAATCCTGTGAGGCGACAATTGAACCTTGACACTTCGGTTTACCATTAGTCTGTTCTTGGACTGTCGCCGTTCTTGTCCTGCTAGGGTTTAGGGTTTAGGGTTTAGGGTGTTGTTCGCATCAAGCAATAGTTCACCAATGTTCTTCCATTTTGTAGCCACGAACCCACCCTCGCAGATGCTGCTCTTCACCTGCTTATCTGGGCACTCGAGCCTGGGGTCTAAAGTCTAAAGCCTATAACCCTCTTTGAATCCCTATCAACCGTCAACCTTGAATCTAGAAGTCTCACAAACACCTCAAGCCCCTGTCCTGAGATCATACATCCCGCAACGAAGACATATCTATACACACCAGCTAATCGGTACCATAAAGCTAATCATTATCACGAAAGTACTAGTCTCTGGCGTCATAAGCATACTCATAATTAGACAACCGCGGAATACGAATAAAGCAGATGAGACTATTACCCTCACAGACTCTCGCTTTGTACCCTGATGGTGCCCCTTATCCCAGCCTGCTGGTACCCACTTTGGCCTTAGTCGTCTCGCCTACAGCACGCAACCCTTAGGCCCTAAAGCCCAGAGAACTGCTGCTGGTTGGTTGGATTGCTCCTCGAGTCTTCGCCTGGCATCGCCGAGTTGCGACTGGCAACAAAAACCCGAATTTCCGAAGCCCTAAACACCCCGCCTGGAGTGTCCGAGTGTGAGCGCCGAAACACCCCCTTAAATCCCTAACCCTAAACCTCAAAACCCCTAAACCCTGAGCCCTGGACAGACCATCCCCGGCATCCCACGAAGCTGGTGCTCACGGGATGCTCAGAGGCCTCAGTGCCTCGCCTCACATAGGCTTCTTGTTTTCGGCTCAAGGAAAAACGGTTTAGGGTTTTAGGATTTTTTGGGGTGGTTTTGTAGGTTTGCGGTGCTCAACTGGGTGATCTTAGGTTTTAAAGCGGTCCGTTTTTCTGCGCTGTAGTAACTCTATAGATGGTATCGTAGCCCAAACGGTTGGCAGTAGACCCCACTACCACAAAACCCTATTCTAAATATTCAGCCTCCGACCGTAGCAAAACCTCACTCAAGTCTGCATCATCCAAGCTCGCTTTAGTCTGAATGTACTGGACACTCGGAAACCCTAAACCCTAAACCCTAAACCTTTTTCTTAGTAGTTGTCGAAGGTCTATGCGCTGCTTCTCTTCGGCGGGGACTTGGAAGTCGACCACAAGGAGGTGTCGTAGGGGATAGGGTTTAGGGTTTAGGGTTTGGGGTTTAGGGGTTTAGGGTTTAGGGTTTAGGGGTTTAGGAGTTTAGGGTTTAGGGTTTCTCGTTCAAAACAGTGTTTAGGGTTTAGGGCATATCCAGGTTATGTAGGGTCCGTGACATGATGTGACTGGTCTTGACTTGTCGGATCATGTCAGGTGATGTCAGGCAGTGTCCTATGCTATAGTGTGATGCAGAAACTCCGTTTCAGAGACTGCGAGCGCCAAGTCTGAGTCTTGTTCAATAGAAGGGCCGAAATAATTAGATTCCTTGGGTTACTTGATACTGTCAGAGTATAGAGCTTTAAAACCCTAGTCCCATCGCCTGCTTAAGAACCCTTGGTCGCAAGGCAGAGGTGAAAGTTGATGGCTGGGCAGACTTTGCCGGTGGGAGCACCACCGTCACCGCGGCTGCAGGAAGAGTTTAGACAGATTTGGATTCCATGAAGTGCACTGAAACCATCTGGGGACTTGGTAAATACATTAAAGGTCGGATTATACGTGGGCCAGCCCCGTTTTGAGCTACCTAGACTTTCACATATGACGAGCTTGCTAAGTACACCAAGCCTCCAAGCAATGGTCCAAAGGCGACCCCCACCCCGAAACCCCGCAATCCTACGGAACCTCCGCACGTCCATTGCCAAAGGTCAAGTCCCAAATCTGCGGTGGTGCCGGGTTTAGCTATGGTCGGTCCCAAATCCAGTTCCCTCAATATCACGGCTGTCCTTTCTTAGTTATCCTACATAGTCCCGTATACACCAGGTAGTCGCCATGATCCAGCGCCTGCGCGCAGCTATCGACACGTTGCTGCTCCGCAAGGTGCTCGCTCTGGAGCCCCGGGAAGGGTCTAAAAGTAAGGAGCCCAAAAGACGAAAACCCAACAAGGGAGCCCAATTTATACTATATTTATAATAAGGAACCCGCAAATGGTAATTATTTAGGCCCCTACATTACCGTACCGTTCTTTGGAAGGGGTCAAGACAGGACTTTTTCGCGGGTTTCCATGTAATCAATTGATCCTTAGAGGGGCCTTGGGTGGTTGCATTGTAAAAATAGAGATAGGGTGGAATATAGGGGCCTTGATAATTACGTATACTAGGGTTCCTTATTCGAATTATAGCATACTATACCCCAAAACCATATTCTTATTATTAAGGCCCCTACATTACTGGCCGCGGCTCGGGTTGGTTTGAGGGCGGAAGGAGGTCGGGGAAGTTCGGGCTTGGTGGTTCGGAGTTCAGAGGACCATAAATTTCTGCCTACTCGGCCTACTCTGACGAGAGGAGTTTCCACAGTAAGTACCCGCTACAGCCCTAAACTTGCGAGAATCCCTAACCCCTCCTCTAACCCAAGTTACCTAGCCTTCAAACCTTGCAAGCCATAAACCTACCCTTACTAGGAAGCAAGCCAAGCAAGCGGAGTCTTGGACGATCATGGGGAATTTAGTAGATGTGCCCTGATATTTTTGTTATCCTGCTTCTAACCCTACTGACTATAAGCCCTTGATCCCCAAAATCAACCCTAACCGCCGAAATCCTAGAACCCCCCACCCTAAAAGCCCCAAGCAATAGGACCCTAAACCCTAAACCCTAAACCCTAGCCATTTTGGCTCAAGTTTCGGCTCGAATTGTGTGTTCTTGCATCATTCCTTCATGCCTCCTAACGTCCAAATTAGTTTTGGTACCTGGGGTCCCCCGGAGCTCAGAAAACCCGAAGCTGATAAACTCCCGTGGGGTCTTATGCCTTCTGATTCGGCTAACCTGGCTGCTGCTTTGCAAACCGACCCCTCTGCTATGCCCACGTCCACTGCTTTGCCTCCGGTAGGGACAAAGGTAGGAGTAGCGAGGCATACCCAGGCCCTGGAATCTGGTTCTCTGAAGTCTCCCGAACCTCGTGTCAGGAAGCACAACGTTTCGGAGGCGCCTGAACTCAAGAAACCGAAACTGGAGCCAACTGATGATGATGAGCAAATGCCGCAGGGAGAGGAAACTGTAGGAGCGCCTGTTGATCCAGGTGACTCAATAGGCAGCGAAGGTGATGCTGATATCCCACAGTCTCCAAATTTTGCCCAAGCTGCAGCCGAGATCCCTCACTTTGATCTAACCAATGATGATGAGGAAACACAAGTACTAGGAAATCCCGATCAAACACAAGCTGATGATGAGCTTAATCAAAGCCTCGTTGGGGAAGATCAACATCCAAAGAGTACGACAACGGCGAATTCGGGAATTAGTAATTTCAACCTGCCTGCCAATTCAAAACAGCAAGGTCAAATTGAGGTTCCCTCATTGCACGTTCCTAATTACTCGAATGCGAACCCTAACCTACCGCCCGTTGTTTCAGCTCCTCTCACTTCCCTGATGCACCCAGCCGCGGGAATAGGTCGTATTGAAGGTATCTCAGCACCGACTAATGCCCTGAACCCGAACATGGCAGAGGCGCCCCCATGGCTACAGGATATCATGGCAAACTTTCAGGGACTTCATGCAAAGGCTGACATGCAACATCAGAATATTCTGACATTTACTGCAGAGGTTCAGTCACAAGGAGTTCGGATTTCCTCCTTGGAGAGCATTGCCAGTGAGCATACAATTAAGCACGAACAGGCTGACGAGAGAATTCGAAAACTTGAGTCCCAAATCCAGGAACTATCGGCTAAGCTAAATGAAGCGGGTGATTTCGAACGCGGCCGCTCCCGCTCCCCAGCCAGGACAGGTCTTGGCACCCGTAGCGCATCCCCAAGATCTCCTAGACTCTCCCGTAGAGACAGAGAAGCAACAAATAACCCCCAAAGTGACGTGGACGATCTCGATGTCGTTATAGGAGGTTGGGTAGACGCCAAGAAGGCTGACGCTATTGCCGAAACCAAGAACATCTTTGGCATTCTGAAACAAGAGTCTCTCCCAGCTGACATTTGGTCCCCATTCACCCGAACTAGTTTTGTTAAGGTCAAGTTGAACTATCCTGACCCTAACGCCCATATCTCTGTGAAGCGACAGATTCAAACAAAGTTGGTTCAAAAGTTTAAGTCCATGAACTTCAAGTCAGGAATAGCAGGATCAGAAGGTGGACAACTCTGGTGTACAAAATCGAAGACTCCCGGGGAGAGAGCCAAAATCCGGGCCATAGTCCTCACGAAAACCTTCTATCAAGGTCTTAAACCGAAAGGCTCCCAAAACACTATCCCTGAGGATGCACTTGAGATTTCGTGGAACGGCAAACTGTACTTTGAACAATTCCAACTGCTGGGATCAGTTGACAGAGATGGAGAAGCTAAGTCTTGGGATGTTTATATTGAGGACAATAAAGGCAACCACATGGATTGGTACATCAAGTCAGATGTCTTTACGCAGATTACGGGTCTAGGTCCGGAAAACCTTCAGGAGTTGTGGCTAAATTCAGGGCCCACTTCACCTGGGGCTCGTGCTTCGAGTTGACTACGTAATGCACCGATTGATGGAGCGCCTCAACTGTTTCACGGAATTGGATGGAATCTTCAGGGAAAAAATCTTGAGGATTTCAGAACTGCTTGGCCGACTTTAGGCATGGAAGGCGTTGATGCAATAGGTGTACAGGAATTAGGTGGATTTTCGGATTTGTCTCTGCCCTGGAAGATTGTGGATTGCGATTTGCAGGAGGGATGGTCGTTCTACGTTACGAATCCCCCTCTAGCGTTTAGAGCAGTCGCAGTTGGCCTTCCAGGCTTTCTGGTGCCCTTCGTCAATCACGTACGTCCACTGTCTTGTGGTATCTGTGTTACACTTAAATTAGATGGCTGCAAGCAATTCGTAATTAGCGCACATCTGCCACACAGACAGAGACAAGATTGTATCGAGGTTTGGCAAACCTTTGCACGCGAATTAGATCAGATCTTAGTTCACAAGCGTTGTAGCGACACTGTCCTTGTAATGATTGATGCAAATTACGAGATTGGACACCCGGAAAGAATGATGGACCCTAACACTTCAGATGCTAGAGGGCCTCTAATACAGGGGATCCTCCGCAGTCACGGGCTTGTTTCTACATCTCCTGAAGTTTATACCTGGTCCAATAAGCGGGGATCCAGCTCCAAAATTGATTTTTTGTGGTTGGGATCAACTTGTCCGACTTTCAGATCACAGCAAGTCTTTGAGGATTCCGATGTTCTGTTGGGGTCAGATCACAGAGCGGTATCGGCTTCTTTCTCAGTTTGGGGGATGCAAAGGAAGACACTTCGGAAGCGTCGACGACAGCACTCCAAATGTGGCAGGTGGAAAGTAGACTCTTTGAAGCTTATGACACAGGCCACTAGTCTGGCTGAGGAACTAGATTTGCAGGCAGGTGACCTAGACGAGGCCAAGTTAGCCTCCATTGCTCAAACTTGCTCCTTTCGGCCTAAATCTCTGAGATATGTAGATCCACAGTACATTCGTGACAAAATTCAGCAACGAAGATTGCTTCAGGGTCGCTCGGCCCGTGATCTAGGCAAAGAAATAACGGCCTTAAGAAAGCAAGCCAAAAATGCATGGCTCCTTGAACTCTTGGATCGCGCCTCTAAGGGAGATTTTTATGCCATCTCGTATTTCAATCGGCGTCAGTCAATAGTCACCACTCATTCGAATTATGTTGTGCATGCAGGAGGTAAGCAGAAAGCAGTTACTGATCTTAGGCAACACTTTGTACTCAAATACACTCCTCCTGATCCCATCCAACACGACCTGCCTCTTTGCATTTTGCATCGCTCAGGCGAGCCCCTTCATGCCCCTGCTTTGATTTCTAGTCAGGAAGTTGTTGATGTTCTTAACACTTGTAAAACTGGTAAATCTTGTGGCGATGATGGTATCTCGTATGAGCTCCTTTCTGCCCTTATGTCCTCTGATTTAGCTCCTCACTTTGTCGAATTTTATAATTCCATTCTTTTCGGTACTTCCCCCATTCCTGACTCCTGGCTTGTTTCCCGTCTTACTTTTCTACCCAAGATCCCTGTTCCTTCTGTTCCAAAGCATCTTCGCCCCATCGTGCTTTCTTCCACCCCAGGCAAAGTGTTTACAAAAATCCTTCTTTGTCGCCTTCGCCCCTTTTTCCCTTCTCCGGTCGCAAACCAGCTTGCTTGTATCAAAGGCAGCCAGACCCTTGACGGGTCCGCCTGCCTTCAGCATATTGTCCGTTTAAGCCAAGAATACAAACTCCCGTTGATTGCAGTGAAGCTCGACGTCGCATCTGCCTTTGATAATCTCTCGCATTCCTCAATTGCTTCTTTTTTATCCCAGTGTGGCCCCAGACTGGAAGCCCACATTCTCCTCAAGATTATTATTCTTTCGCGTGTCATTATTGGAATTTCGGATGTTTCATGGGAACAAAAATTGTTGCGTGGGATCCTTCAGGGCACGTCCTATTCGGCAGAACTTTTTGCCAGGACAGTGGATTTTTTCCTGGGCACACTTGTAGCCCACTGGGATAAAACTGAACCAACATGGGTGCAATCCACAGACCCTAATGGCACTTTCCGCAGTCTTTATAATCTCCTTTTCGCGGATGACATAATTCTTTTGGCTACTTCCTATGCTCAGGCTGCTCGCATGTTGGACGCAACTATGTCTACTTTAGCTACAATCGGTCTTTCTCTTGCCCTTGATAAGTGTAAATTTATTGTCTCCCCTGATTTGGGTCATCATCCCTTTGTTGTTAAGGGCATTTCTATTCCCAGAGTTCCCTCTTTTACGTTTTTGGGTGTACTGATTGGTTTCGGCATTTCCTGTCCTGCTGTGTTGAGCGCCAGACTTTGTATGGCACAAAACTCTTTCTGGTCTTATTACCGTATCCTTAAACGCCCCGCGGGTTTACTTAAAACTCGTATTTACCTCTTGGACACTTTCGTGACCTCCAAGTGGAGATGGTTATCGCCGTGCATCCGCCCCGTAACTGAGATACAGAACATGTTGAAAGTCCTTCAGACAACCTTTTTGACTTCCATTTGTGGGCTTTCGTCCGACCCTTTTGTAACTCAATCGGCCAACTGGGTTACTCGCAGGAGGGCCAGTAGAATGATTGCTCAAATCGTAGGTCATAAAAGTTGGCCGGGTGTACAGGCTTTCGCATTTTTTCACTACTGGGGCCATGCAGCTCGTATTTGGACTTATCGTGTGTCTCCGATCACGCTTGCACTCCATATTCGGGACGGTTACTGGCTTGAGGCTTTTGAGGGGTCGATTCGTAGGCGTCTAGGCTATTGGCCCAATTCCTATAGGTTCATCCAGCTTGCCTATAACCAATTTCGGGCTCCCTCCGAGACACCATATTGGCACGAAAAAGCTCTTCTTAAAGAGGAATGGAAGGATTTTGTATCTAAGTGGTTAAAGTTCAAGAACCTCCAACCGCTTGTCTACTATTCTGATCTTTCCTTGGTTGATCTTTATGGTCGCTGCCTTTTGCAAGTCGGGGATAAATTTACCCTCTTACCATTTCGCCATGTGCCCGTCGAAACTCCTTATAATACGGCGTATGAATTAATACCTGAGCCCCAAGCTGAACAGGACTGCGCCTGTTTTCAGGTACGCTCGGACGGCGGATCCAAGAGAAACCAAGGAACCATTGCGGTAACAATCTTAGCCCCGTATGCCCCCATTGAACAAGCCATCATTTTTCAGGCCAAAGTGCAAGAAGCCTGCTCGAACAACCGTGCGGAACTCCTAGCTGCTGTCGAAGCCATGAAACATATTCGGGTGATCCTTACTAAATTTCCCGCAATCCCTTTTGTGTACATGACTGATAGCATGCTTGTTATACAAGCTATTGAGGAACTTTCCTCTATCACGTGTCACCCACACATTGTTCATGAATTGTTGTATCTTTGGAAGCAACTATGCAGGTACGGAAAAGCAGTTCATGTTAAAGGGCACTCGGGACATGCTTTGAATACACTTACCGACAAAGCCGCTACTGAAGCCTTTGGGTTTCGACATTATAGGAGACTTCACCGCACTGTTAATTACAGCAAGGTTTACCTCACGCATCGTGGACAAGAGCTGCCAACCTTTCAAACATGGTTGTAGTCTGGTTGTAGCTCGTTAGGTTGCTTCGGACTCTTGGCGTGACTTGTATCACGGCTTCGTTTCTCGCTTCTTACTTACTAAAGGGGGGGGGCAGTACGCACAACAAAAGCGACATCTGATTTCTGCGCTCACCGCAGCCTTGACTTGCGATTTCGCTCGAGTTTTGTGCTGCTCCCCGCCAATATCTCGCCATGGCAATGACCGTTCAAGAAGCTCTTAACTGCAGCTTTGAGTGGATGGTCAATTATGCCGACTTCTTGGTTTTTGTGGTTTTGATGTGTGCCTTTGTGCTGCATCTCCAGAAGCTGCAAAAAAGGATTCTCCTCAGTGTGCACTCCCTGCAAAGCCGAGTTGAGGATTTGGAACAACTTTTGAGTGCAGGAATGGACCGACTGGATAACAAGATGAACTCCTTGCGCGATCCCTCTGCACAGTCCCAGGAACCGGGAAGCCATGATTGGCAAGCCCTCGAAACACGCCTCACGGTGTACCTGGATGATTCGCCAACTTGGTTTCAGAACCTCAAGGACGAGGTCACGGTGGCCAAGAATCACCTCCTGGGCATCAAGTCGTCGCTTAATTCATTACCAGGCATGAGTGCCGAACAGACGGAGATGAAGAAGTCAGTTGGGACCACTGCTTCACTGCAAGCTGAGATGAAGAAGGCAATCCAGGCTGTGCAAACAGATGTCACTAAGCTGACGTCAGTAAAAAGCTTGGACGACATGGCAGCACAGGTGGAAAGCATGGTTGCCAAGCTTGATCAGCTCAAGGCTGAGGAGATTGGCGAAAAAGTTGTGCGAGTGGACACCAAGACTGGACAGACCCATGATCAGCTGCGTGCCCTGAGCAACGACTTGAGCGTGGTTAAGGTTGTCCTTGAGCGCAAACTGGAGAGTTTGAAGGCTGATCAGAAAGATGCTTATGGCTGGCTGAACTCAAATGTCAGGGGCTTAAACCCTCTGATGCCCTCGATGAAGAAGCTGATGGACACAGTTGAGAAGCTTGAATACACAGTGCAGTACTGTGAACAACATGGCAGCTCGAACGCCGAGTCTTTGGTGAACTGCGAGGACCGTCTATTGAGGGCGGAGAGTCTGCTTACCGGCCTTATCGCTCAGCTGGGAGACTTTGACCAGAGGGCCATGGGACAGCTTGAAGGCGTGACAGCAGAGATGCCAGTGCTTCATGAAGTGCGCGATCGTTTGCCCAAGTTGCCTCACCGTAAGCCACCAAGTCAGGAAAAGCAGCCAGATGGAGCAGCCAGCAGCAGCAGTGGATCGCTGCCGCAACCGGTGGGAAATCCCCAGACGATGGGCCCGCCAGCCACGACGACGACCCAGGTGCCGCCGATTCAGATCATCACGCAGGCTCCAGAGGTTGCAGCACAGCCCGGCAGCATCCAGTTGAAACTCGCTGAGCATGTCGGGGGGAGCTTGGCACCGGTACAGAGGCAGCCTGCTCCTGCTTTTTACGTTCCAAGCCAGCAGCAAAGCAGCGTGCTGGTCCAAGAAGCCACGAGCGAGGACCTTCTGCGCGCACTGCTCAGGCGCTCGCCCTAGATGGGCACAGCACCACCCTAGGGATCGGACGGCCTCCTAGGTTCTTGACTGCAGCCTTACTTCCCGTTGGCGATGGTAAGCCTATGGTTAGCCTCTAATCTTCGGCTTTTGGCTGTAATGTTCAGCTCCCTTCCAGGGTGGTGCCAGGAATCGCCATTTATAATGGCTGGACAAAGTATCATACGTAGCTGTAGTCAGCCCAATTCATAATTCTTTTGCATGCCCACAATACTTTAATTCATAATTCACCACTTGTGATGGTTGAGCCCGTCCTGTGCATAAACGTGTACATTTTGCTCGCCTTTAATTCATAATTACTGCATTCTGCTCAATGCATTTAATGGATGCATGCGTGCAAAACCACTTTGGAGAAGTGGAGGGCTGAACGAGACAGCAAGCACTGTCGCGAACAACAGGAAACAAAAATAGCGCAGCTCTGTGTGTGATGCGCGCAGCACTGGCTTCTTCGCTGTCTTCAAAGAGAACTAGGAACTGAAGTGTTATTTTAAGTGTCGTTGATCCGTGTGTTCGTTAGTTCTCGGTTCAAAAACAGGCGGAGTGATCTAGGCTGCCCACACCACATGAAGCGCGCCCACGGAGTGCTCTCACATCCGGACCATGCAACAAACAGTACTAGACAAACAAATGATGCTTCGGTGACAACGGTCGGTGATGATGCTACGACAGCAGTCTGTGCTTTAGATGAAACCAGTGTCGACGAGGTCGATGTTGATCATGATGAAGCAGATGTTGTAATGCAAACAAGTGCGCTTGGGCTAGATTCGGGGTCACTACTGCAGTTGGCGAATGCTTTAGGAGTTGACAGGAGAGTGACCCCAGTAGAGACCTTGGCTTATAGCATACTTTGTAAACACAGACGAGGACAAGAAATCACCAAAGCTCAAATGTTGGAAGTTTGGGAGGTGTTTCCGAGGTCCTATCAACAGCGTCATGTTTCGGCCAATGATAGTAAAGGCAAGTTGGTACTCTTTGGAGCAAACCCCAGAGCACAAGGCTCCTTCACTAAAGCCTCTCAGGACATGCCTCACACTCATGAACTCATGGTAACGTTTGCTAGGCAGCTTTGCCCTCAGTTCGAGTTCTCCTGTTTTTCCCTTCGTCAAAACTGTGCCACTCAGCCTCACAGGGATATCAGGAACGTGGGCTTCAGTCTTATCCTGTCGCTGACTGCTCATGAGAGGGGTGGGGGAATTTGGATGGCTGATTCGACAGGGGATGCCTTTCAGGAATTTGATGGAGTTTTGGTTCCAGGGAAGTCCCATGACATCTCGGTTCCTTTCACTTTCAGAGCAGGGGCTGTTCTGCATGCAACGCAACCGTGGAAGGAGGCTAAGAGAGTCGTGTTTGTCGCTTTTCGGACTTTGAGCGCTATACATGCTTCTAAGGATTATTCATTTCAGAGTCGCATCCCTGACTTTTTCGGTGTGGCCTCGGAGTGCAGGTAAGTTGATTCGGAAGCCAGGAATTCATAGCCCAAATTCATGTGCCAACTGCAGCTGCCCTGCATGGATTCTGTTGCATTGAATTTGTAATTTGTAATCTGCAGTCTGCATGTAATTGCGTTTTGCAAGCTAATTGGTAATTAGGGTTGCCCCTGCCAAATGCTGCTGCCAAGGTTTCCGTTTCATCTTTGTCTGTGGTGATGCAGTAACACAGAAGGACCAATCATATACCCCAAAAAACCAAGAAATAGGTGCCCGTTGCTGCCCCACTCCACTGACTGCCTCCATACTGCCACTGTCCACGCCGACCGACCACTGCTAGCTGGGTTAGCTGAATACTTTAGCCTATGTTCCCCAAAATTAGTTTTATTCTTATGGGTTATGTTGCTCTGGGATCCTCCCTTTCTTAAGTGAGCTTTATTCCCGGTTTGAGAATGAATACTAGGCTATGGTTGAAACCTCGCCCAGCGCTGATGCAAAGAGCCATGGAGTTGTTTCTCTGGTTGACTGGCCGCTTCTCTGGCTGGCTGGCTTTTGCAACATTGCCTTTACTGGATATACTTGAAAAAGGTTGAGGAGATGCGGGAAAGCTGTCTTTCTTCAACATGACGGGTCCAGGCAGTGCTACAGTGTCCATCGGCCCGACAAAACAATTAAGGTGCTATTGTTGCTGATGAAGCGCAGTTTTGGCACCATTTACGTCCTGGCCTTTGCCATTTATGTCCTGGCTTTTGCATTGTCCGGGGTCCATGGGATTCAGCAGAAGTGGTGAGTTGACCAGCTGGAATCAACGGACTGGACTTCTGGCCACAGAGAAATGAGGGAACAGAGGAGGATGCTTTTGGTTTCTGGTGTAGCGAGCTTTTTTCTGGTCGTGACACTACATGTCTGATGAGACCAACAGGCCCGTGGCCTGAACTATGAAAAGCTTGCTGGGTTGGAAACAACATAGCATCTACTGGGACATGCAACACAAAGGACTGGTGCGAAGTCAATTGGGCGTACGGCAACCAAGCAAGAAGTGACAGAGTCGAGTGACAGGAAGGCAACAAACAGGTTTGTGATGACTTTGAGCCTGCGGATCTGAGGGAATTTAACCGGCATTTTGCTGACAAAGCATGTTGTACTCCATCGAACTGATTGGAGCAGGAAGATCCTGAAATATGGGATCTTCTCTTTCTCAACTCTTCAACATTTCAACCTCATATCGAACCTCGCCGTGAGTATAGACCTCATTCATGCGAGAGGGAAAAAACCCTAAACCCTAAACCCTAAACCCTATCCTCTCAACGGAAACAGGTCCAGGAGCCCCAAGAGATCCTGTCCCTTGGCTTCCGCGCAGGGTTTGTTTGGGCTCGCGTGGTCTTATGGAGGCTTTAGGGCTTTGGGCTTTGGGTTTACGGCGGCTGTGTAGCGTCATGTAAGGTTGCTGGAGGGTTATTGATGGGTTCCAGGGGTTTTGTTTGGAGGGAGTGGAGCTCTGCAGGTTTATAGTGTTTTGGGACCAGGTCCATGATGGGCTACGAATTTATACATACCCACCTTCGAGTACACGATCTGCTGCTCATATATGACCTCGATAGGCAGCCACAGTCTCTTGAATTTTCTGTCGCCTTTTTCTTGAGTTCCGTGATACTTTCAAGACGCTTGACTGTCTAATCGCCAGAGGAGCACATTCGTCGTGTTTTGGGCTGCATGGCTTCAAGCTTCAACGGCCAGTTGAGCCTGGCATTTCTGCGTACTACTCTGTTGCATTACTGCACTGTTTGTAGTACAGCTGTTCTGACTCTCGTTTGCAAAACCGGCTGCTTTTTTAGGTCCGGTGACCCTGTGGCGCAGTGTGTCGTCACGCTTCTGACCACCGACGGCCTCGGCTAGCCTTGGGTGAAAAGAGAACACAGCTCCAATCATCAATCTTACACCCTAGACCCGACACCTCAAAGCCGAGCCCCTAAACCCTACAAAACCTTGAATATAGTGCGCATGCATCTTACTCTCGCTCCTCACTCAGTCTTACCCCGACTTGTTGTGAAGCCTTGCCCGTCTTGTGCCAGTGTGAGAGTCTGAACCCTCATCCTGCCGCAGAGGTTTTTCCCCAGCAGTGCGAGAGAGCTTGAAAGCTTCATGAGTACATATACGGGAGTTTTGCGAAGCTGTGAATGTCTTTCAGGCTCTGTTTAGTAAGAAGAAAGAAGCCTACTGGCTCCGCTCTCTGATTTATACTACTGTCCAAGGTACTCAGGTGCCCCATTTTCCGAAACTCCCATATGTTGGGCCGTAGACAAGGCACCCTCAATTATTCGTTGCGGCCGCAAAGAAATTGTTTGCAACATCATACCAGATGAACCCTCGAGTGGATTCCAGAGCGTAGCAGCGCTCCGATGTCAGATTTTGCGAGCGCTGTCGTAACGACTGCTCAGGTCCACCCGAAGGCCTACTCTACAAGCGATGTCTAGTAAATATCCTTGGGCCAGTACTTAGGACCTAGGGCTATCTATACTACTACGAGCGCTGGCAGCACCAAGAACGACAGGCACAGCAGCACAACTGGCCGAGATTCCCCCGACAGGGGATCGGTTTGCGAACTCGCATAGCAGATATTATAAGGGCCTTGATAATTAGACTAGGGTTTTGGGGGCCCATNNAATCATTAAGGCCCCTACATTAGACAACCGAATGTTGAAAATGTAGCTCCGAGACTCCGTCCCGATGGGTTTTCTACTACTGCCTTGTGTAGTGTAGTATGAGTATGGCCGTTCTAAACAGGAGTTTCCGAAGATAAGGGGTACCTTATTTAGGGATCCCTATAACACCTATTTTCGGAAACCCTCAAATGATGCCGGAGGGCGCATGAAAGCGAAGTACTACTCAACATTTATGTGCAACGAAGCCCTGCTGTTTTTGCATTGCTTGCTGTAGCTATCGCCTGCTAGGATTTGCAAGTCGCGGGTGCCCAGTCTCTTCTTAAAATCTCGTCTAGCAAAAAGTTTCCTAGGCGCTGAATACGATGATCATTATTACTGTTAGTATGTTTCTTATTGTTATTGTTATGATTATGAACCGTGCGAGACATTGCACTGAATGCGGCAAAACCTGTGCAAGGGCAGTTTGAGAATTGCATCGCGTTAAACTTAAACCTTCAATCTGCGGGCTTGGGGGCAAGTGCAGGGTACAGAGCTTTAGGGTTCTAATATAGTGGCCTAAAATACTTACCTATACTATT
>CAJNDV010006446.1:24355-35625 GCA_905221635.1 Symbiodinium sp. CCMP2456 | reverse complement strand
TCCTTATTATAAGTATAGTATATTGGGCCCCGAAACCCTGTTTTCAATTATTCAGGCCCCTACCTTAGGGCCCCGAGCCCGAAAACCTCATTCCCAAGCATTCATTTCGTGTGGCGACGCGGCTCAACAGAAACAGGGCACTAGTGTGACTCGTCGTGAACGTTTCCGTCAAAGCATCTCGCTTTCAAACGCCATGGCAGGCCGGATGCGCTGATAAGCCTCCAAGGATTTCGCACGAGTTCTGTAAGGATGTTCCAGGGTTCTTTGAAGGTTCTTTTTGGTTTCACACGCTTCAGGGTTTCATAATATTGCATAGAACCCGGATATGCCTTAGAACAGAATGGGGATCATGTTTGTTACCATCTTTGATGTTGATGTCATGTATGACGTGCTCTTCTGTATGCGAGGCATGCTCCTAAAACAAAAGGTGTGGGCATGTTCTGCAGTTGCACTGTTATCAAGAAAGCTCGTGCTATGATTTCGGCCGCTAGAATGTTGTTGGGTTCGGTTTAGTAATACGGCCCTCGCTACAGCTAATGCTGCTGCTGCTGCTGCTGCCACCTCCCAGTCCCCTGCGAACCAAACAGGCTTTCTGCGTCTGACCTGGTATTTCTGCCGAAAAACGAAGCCCAGGCTTCAGCAACATGAGGGATCCGAATTTTGACTGCAAAGAGTTTTCTTTCACCGCATATCGACATAATCAGGACTTCTGGCAGAGCCAGGGCGTGCAACTAGACCGTACTCGGTGGCTAGTGCACTTCACACAACCATAGGTCCCCGATGACGAACCTTGGCGGCTTCTTTCAACCAGCGGTGCCTTATTTACGGGTCGTTTTCCTAAGGATGCTACTATACCGTATGTTGTGGGTGTGTTTCGTGGTTTGAAACCCCACGTGCCTCCTCCGAGCGCGAGAGTGTGGATTTTGGAAGCCTGAACCATTACCACGACTATTCGTCTTATAATCCCAAACCCTGGTCTAACTATATTCTAATTGTAGAATGCCCCCACATTAAGCCTCAGTTTGGCATGATCCCTGCTGGGAGGTGCTCCTAACTCGCCACGATTTGAGTCCGACAAGGAGGATGGTGAGGAGAGATTGCCGCAGAAGCCGAAATCAGGGGTCGGAATGGTGTGTAATATGTAATATTATTCCCTTGCATTCCTTAAAAGTAAGCATATAGTATGATGCACCCGAGACCCTATTCTACCCCTATAATATAGAACCCTTCTAGAAACCCTTATAGATCCTTTCAAAGAAAGGGAATTCTTGGCGCCTATATGAAGTCCCTCCCAAAGCCAGAATATCCCGAGGCCGGTTGCTCCATGCACTCGAAACCCTGATGTGCATAATTCTATCTATAGAAGTCTTTTTATGTCACAAAAAGATATATTATATATGCGCATATATTTATATATGTATACATACATACATACATACATACATACATACATACATACATACATACATACATACATACATACAATACATGCATATATATATATATATGTGTGTGTGTGTGTACTGTATACGTATATGCACACATGTATCCTAAATCTAAACCCAGAAACCCTGAAACCCTGCGCAGCCATAAAAAGACAGTAAATCTACGCGCTGAATCCTTGAAACTCTGAAACGTCCCAGGAGTCAAAGACCCGCAAGCTTGTATTCGACGGCATCGATGCTGCGGCCAAATGTGCCTGGGATGAAGGGTTTAGGGTTTAGGGATTTCTGTTGGAGCAAGCAGCCGTAGCAGCTTTACTGCGGAGCCAGCTTTCGCATCCGCCGATCAATGGGGGCGAAGTGGAAAGCCTGCTGCGAACGGGATTCCTGTTGCCCTATGAGTCCATGTAACAATAGTCACTCAGTTTCCGAAGGCTTCCTCTATAGGGGGGGTTACCCTAAACCCTGAACCCTAATTACAGTGGAGTGGGTCCCAAAACTCTATTCTAATTATTAAGGCCCCTATATTACTTAAAGGGGAACCCTAAACCTTGAACGCCCTCTTTCTTTGAAGCGTCCGAGGTACTGGTATCTGAAAACTGTGTGCTGGGGCTCCAGGGTCGCTCCAGGGCTTGGGGTGTTCCCGGGTTTGGGGCTTCGGGGCTTGGAGTGATTATTTAATATAGGGGGCCGAAATAATTAGCCTATG
Source organism: Symbiodinium sp. CCMP2456 (assembly GCA_905221635.1). Taxonomy (NCBI): domain Eukaryota; class Dinophyceae; order Suessiales; family Symbiodiniaceae; genus Symbiodinium; species Symbiodinium sp. CCMP2456. The sequence continues at coordinate 33,474 of CAJNDV010006446.1, read as the reverse complement.
CAATTTGGGGATTCCTTATTGAATATCCCTTAAAACCCTATTCCAATTATTAATAGAGGCCCCTCTACTAGGGCTGGGGCTTGGAGTGTGGCTTCGAGGTTTGGGGGGTTAAGGGCTTTAGAATTTGATTGGGATGTTTCAGGAAAAAGAGTTGTAGGAAGCACTCTTTTTGAGAATTGCGGCTGGGTACCGGTGAGGCCCCTCTACTAGGGCTGGGGCTTGGAGTGTGGCTTCGAGGTTTGGGGGGTTAAGGGCTTTAGAGTTTGATTGGGATGTTTCAGGAAAAAGAGTTCTAGGAAGCACTCTTTTTGAGAATTGCGGCTGGGTACCGGTACTCAGGTCCCTAGAAAATCTGCCGCGGGACCTTCAGCCCAAATCAAGCCAAACAAGACGTGGGTATCCAAGGCGATGGGGTGGACGTCGACAAGCGCATGCTCGAAGGGCGTAAGGCGTTTCCCGTGCCGATGTGCGCGGCATTCTCTGTAGGACTATGAGGTAAAGGGTTGTGGCTCACATATAAAGAAATCCCAAACATCATCCAAAAGCCTTTAAGTAAGGAAACATCTTGATAAACTTGCTTGGATTCTGAGCCTTGCTCTCAGAGATCTTCCCTAAGAGGGGTCTAAAGCAAGTGACATAGATCCTCTCGTGGACATGGAGATAGAAGGCGAGACCGTACACCTTACAATGAAAACGCTTAAACCCTACAAGCCCTAAACCTCGCCGCGCCACGAATCATGCATCCAAGGCCGAAGAAAGGCCCTGAGCAACTCGCATGCTCTACATGACTAAACCCAAACCCTGTATGCAGACCCCTGATTCTTAGACCCCTTAAAGCTGCCTTGGTAGTTTGATCGGTCGCTCTATAAGAGTCCTGATTTATTACTAGGGTTCAGGGTTTAGGGGCTTTGGGGCTATCAGTCCGGTCGAGATCTGACAAGGCCGTTGCAAAAAGGGGGGCTTTGGGCTTCAGATTCAGCGCCCCTCGAGCAGGCCAATCGTGGGTTCACCATCGCGGCAGGGACGGCCGCCGATCCGGATTTCAGACGCCTGGCTTAGCTTTTAATGTTGAGCCCTACGCAGATCCCCCTCTTAACCCTAAACCCCTGGGCTCCAACCGAAGCCCAAACCCTCATGAAGGACCTATATAGGAGGATCCCCTCTTAGAGTGAAAAAGCCTAAAGAACGAGGGAGTTCGGCCTTCGAGGCCGGCCTGCTTCTTAAAGTATCATGAGGCTTAGGAAGTGCGGGTTTCCGAAAATCAGGGGTATCTTATTCTGGGTCCTTATTATAGGGATCTTACTATTTAGGGTCCTATATGAGGGTCCCTTATGTTCGGAAACTCCCAAATAGACTTTCGGGGTTGCAAGTGCGATAAAGCCAACAAGGGCATTTATCACTCGTTTATATCCCCGCTCACTGCGCCCACTGAGACTCCAAAAGGCTAGCAGTCCGCAGTATCGATACCCTCTTCAGGTCCGAACAAACCCTCGGCTTCCACATCAGCTTTAGGGTTTAGGGTTTAGGGTTTAGCGAACCCCTAAATCTCTCCTTTTTCAGGGTCCATGGTATGAAAAGCCCTGTCTCTTTCTCATGTTCGGAGCCCTTGAAGACAGGATCTTTACTTCGGTCGCAAGCAGAGCCTAGCTCCGAATTCCTGCATAGGCGTAGCGTTTCAGGGGCGCGACCCTGTAAAAAAAAACAATCGCACTGCACTTACTGACCGCAAAAACACGTACAAATAGTTTCTGTTTACAGAAACCTCCAAAAATTGGTTTTGGGGTTCTGGCGGTTGAATCTTAGCCCCGGAAGCCCCTGGCCCTAATCCGGCGTTTCCGAGTTGTGGCAGGCAGCGTAATCTGGCCCTACACCAAGCGCTAGTTCCCTAATCCCTATAATCGATAACCCTGAACCTTGAACTAGGCCCCCCAAAAAAAAACTTAAAACCTTAAAACCTCCAAAGCCCTCCCCCCAGGCGACCTCCGCAACTCCAAGCGCGCACAGACGCTCCCAGCCGACTGCTCCCGTCGTGGCTTGGCCTTGGCTTGACAGACACGGCTTTCCACAAGACGCTCCTTAAGAATTAATACAGGTGTCTCAAATGATTACCTATACTATTTTGGAGGTTTCTTATTACCCTATTATAATTAAAGTATACTATACCCCAAAACCCTATTCTAGTTATTAAGGCCCCTATGTTAGTTCGCGCGGCGCGTTCTTCTCCTAAGCCTTGAGGGCTGCTACAGCTTGAGGTTGGTATTCATAGGGGCTTCTTAATCCGCAAGAGAGGACAAAAAGAGAGTGAGAGAGACAGAGAGACATGGGTTTTTAGTTTTAAGGGTTTGCGGTTTCTGGTTTTGTTGTTTGGCGTTTGGGGGTAGTTCGGGCTAGCGGCTATGAGTAAACTGGATCCCATAGTACTATCTATGCAGCTGGTAGCATTGGGAGGCACAAGACGTCTAGACATTCGGATTCCGGCTCAAGAACTGGAGTCACACACCCAAAAACATGATCAGCTGGGAAGTAGGGATGAGGGCTCGCGGCTCCAAGTTTGCGGTCTAAACCCTAAACCCGAAGCTCCGGGTGACTGGATGAACTTGCCGGCCTTGGTCCTGTTAGTTTCGGACCAGATTCCGCCATTATAGCTATATAAATATATAAATAAATATATATATATATATATATATATTTATATATTTATATATTTATTTATTTATATATATCTACTTCATGTCATTGTTTGCAAGGCACCAGAGCTAAGTGCTTTTGGAAGGGCCATTGGGCAGGGAGCCTGCCATGTGGCGTTTTTGTGAGCAGGTTTGTTGACGGCTTCTGGATACTTACCGGCATTGAGGTTTGAAGATGATGGGGCCCTAGAGGCAACAGTGGCTGTGCTTGAAATACTTCAGAGCGAGTTCCACCGACGAGGACCTACACTCGCAACACCCAACTCGGATTCAGTTTAACTTAGGGTGTTTTCGGGTTAAGTAATTTAGATCTAGGCTTAGGGTTCTTGGTAAAATCACTAGACGTTAGGCGGGAAACCCACAGCGCATGTCGTGGTGCAGGCTTCCAGTTCTCACGACGCAACATGGGATACTTGCTTTATAGTGGCATGGATCAAGCTTGCAGTGCTGGGGCCGTTAATGCATGAAGGCATCCCAACCCCAAACCCCAATGATCCTTGTTGAGCTGGTTGCCTCTAAACCCTGAAACCCCAGAATGTGCGATAGGGCCAGTCGGCCAGTCGTCGTTAATCCCTTGAGCAGGCGTGAGATTCGAGGCCCCTTAAATCCCCTTAACCTTAAACTTCTTGTGATAGTGGAACCGAGAGACCTCGACTGGCTTGTCCGATTTGCGAGAACCAAAGCTTCTATATCCTACTAGATAACCTAAACGACCCGCTACTCCTCAACCTACCCCAAAGCACTGCTGTTGCAAGGTGGCGACTTCAATATGAGCGAAGACAGCAAGAAGCAGTTGGCCTCCGACTCAGTATGTGAGTTTGGGGCTTGGGGTGTGGAGCTTTAGGACTTTATGGTTTGGGTTTTCGGTTTCTGGTGCAGGGCATGCCTACACTGAAGACTTGCAACATGGGTTTGGGACTCCGCTACAAGGCACCAAGATGCTGATGTCCCAAGTTGATAGCTTCTGCCAAGACAATCGAACTTGTCCCTGGATAACGTGGATGACCCACGTCTTTCATGATTGGGATCCTGTTCGAAGTATGCAGCCGACCCAAAAACCGAAGTGCACAGAACCGTATGCCCTTAGCATGCTAACACGCTTTAGACAAAATTTGAGATCACGGGCTTGATTCCTGCACCCGGAACTCTGAACCGTAATGTAGGGGCCTAAATAATCACCAATGCTATTTTGAGGCTCCTTATATGATTATAGTATAGTGGACCCCAAAACCTTATTCTAATCATTGAGGCCCGCTATATTACTCCAAAACACATAAACAGTTTGAACACTTGAGCCTAGTGGCACACAGCCTGGACGCCCAACTGCAAAACTGCAATGCTTAATCCCTGAAGTTCCTGAAGCCTCAAGGCTTGAACTCAAGAACCCTAAACCCTTTGTCCGACTGTGAATGTCAAAGCACCCTTTAAAACGTTAAACCGATGTTAAGCAGAGACTCCCCTAAACCGTTGTTGAGCGGAACCTAAACACCTCCAGGAAGAGTTGCTGCGAGCCCTGAAGCTTAAGACCCAAACCCCAAGCCCAAACCCAAAGGCCTAAACTTTAGGACTTAAACACCTCCAGGAAGAGATGCAGCAGCACTTGCTGTCCCGGTACCGCCATGGCTCCGTCAGTCTCGCCTTTGACGTGATTCCCCAGGACTGCGTCGGCTCAGGGTTCAGGTTTGATACTGCCCCCGACTCAGTGACAGTTGAATTTAATTAGGAGTTTGTGCGTTTTCAATTCTCACGCTCGCACAAATTAAACCCTAAACCCTAAACCCCTAAACCCTAAACCCTGACAAAGGAGGGGTTGGATTGGGGCCAGGTAAGGGTAAGAATAGTAGTTTTTCAGACTCCCAGAGCCTGGTGGACCGGGTGAGGACGATCGCAGAATTCATATCCCGCTGAAGGCTACATGTCAGGGTTTATGGCATGAGGTCAACATGTCAGGGGTTTCGGGTTCAAGGTTTATACTACCTCCCTATGTTCCTCAAGTTGATGCCCTCTGTGGCTAAAAAGGGGCTTGAGAGCTGTATTTTAGGATCTCTACAGTTTCTTTTTTTAGGCAGCCCGCGGCCTAAGGTCTATATTGGGGTTCCTTTTTCGCAGAAGCTCCGATCGTCCTCAATATGGGGCCTTAACAGTTACTTCCATATTGAAGGTATACTTAGGACTTAGGACACCTAAGGAATAGCTATGCGGGTGTATTCAGGCTTAATATATTGGAGCCTGAAGAGTTACCAATGATAACGCCGTCGTTTGGGTCAGCATGACGGGATGGCTAAGTCGGCTAAGCGATGAAAGTGGTACTGGCCCGCTGTCTGAGGGAAATTGTTAAAAGTTACTGTAACTTAATCTTAAGGTCGGGTTTATATGGAACTATTTCACTTCAGTCTCTCTACCATATAGGGATATGCAGCAAGAGCCTGCGAAGGTGGCAAAGCTCAACTAACTGTGTCCCTCAGCAAAAAAACAGAGAAGACATGCAGAGCGATGCAGTGCCTGCGGACTCAGCCTAGCCCAGGGGTTCCGGGTTCAGGATTTGTGGTTTAGGGTTTGGCGTTGAAACCCGAGTCCTAAACCCTCCTGAAGCCTCAAACCCTAAATAAACCCTAAACCGAGCCATTTTGGCTCCAGGATCCAAAAAGCAAACTTCCTGTGCGTCCCGTGAGTTTGGGGTCCGTCCCGTCGCGTTTTGCTTGGGGGCAAATGGCCATGGAGAAAGCAACATCGCTCCTGAAAGGTCTGCCTTCATCCAAGGCCGGGGGGAGGTTAGGGCTAAGGCTCTAGGGTTTGGGGTTTAGGGCAAACGGTTTAGGGTTTGGGTTTTAGGACTAAGGGTTTAGGGTTTGGGTTTGGGGTTGAGGGCGTAGGGTTTAGGGCTTAGGTTGCTTGCTACGGGTTCTTACAGGGGGTTTGTGGGCTTACTAAGGTTTGAGAGGGCCTCCCAGTAGGCTCATAGAGTAAGTAACCTGCTGTCTTTAGTGCGGTAGGTTAGTTGTAGTTCCTTGGCAAGAACCTAAGAACCCAGGTCCACACCTCGCTGAGCGCTGCGGTGAGTGCCGCGAACTCATCAGAAGAGGGTAAGTGCTGGGCCGCTTTACAGCTTGGATCGTCGACTCTCTCCGAGGCGGGTTCTTTGTTTCTAAGTACATGACCCCTTAAGTTTCTTCTTCAAGTCCAAGTAGTCCAGTATCAATTTAAGTTTTCTGAGCATCGCGATACTACCCTCACTACCCTGAGACTTTAGCCATAGCAGCGGCAGCGCAGCAGAATTCAAATTAAGATGGGTGCTCGAGGTGCAGACGGCACTCCAACAAGGATCCAAGCATCTCGCGGTGCTCTTGGTGGCCACGCAGAAGCTGGGTGCTGCAATGTTGCACCTTTTTTATGTTACTGTTGCGTTATGTTTCCAGATCATGCTTAACGAGCTAGGGGTGGATTTCTTTGGATACTGTACCTCGCAACCCAGGAAGCCTGTCTCCCAGCTGGAGGTCTTGCGTGCCATGGAGTATCTTGCTGATGCTTAGGGTGTAGGGCTTCGGGTTGCATAGCCCTCCTACAGTCGTTTCCTTAGCCCTCTGCTTGTTTGCTTACGCACGACGGATTGTCTTCAGACATTTGCCGCAGCTGCTGTGCCCACGAGTCCTTGCCGTGTAGGTCAGCTTGATGCCGACTTGATTGTAGATCCTTGCCTGTCTTGCGTCGTGAGAGTCGAACCCTAAGGTATGGCGGTGTGTACGTGGCTGCCGGAGACTTGGAGAGCTCTGGTGGCCTCCTCAAGGAGGCTGCCGGCTACATGGAGGGCCCCGCCTTCGTGCTGGTCGCTCCAGCGGAGACTGGGCGATTTGTTCAGTTTTCCTATTTGGGGATCTGTCGTGCTTCTTCTACGAACCGTGATGAACGACAGAGTTTCCTAGATTTCTGGACGCCCCTGGTTAATAAACCCCCCTACCTTACAAGGATGATCATAGGGATCCTTATTGTAAAGCCCTTGATGACAGTAAACTCTCAGAACTTAGGAGACCATCAAGGGTGATGAGAACTGGACATCCTTCACCTACGACCCTCGCAAGGAAGACAAAGGCTTGCCTGCCTTCTCCACAGACTCTTGCTCATATTAGTAGGCAGCCTTTAACCTTTTTGGGGTACTGTGTTTTCCTTAGATACTCATGATTTTCTACATGTAAGACCCATAGTTATAACCCATGACATTAGATGTACCTTTAATCCCCACATGTTCTCCATGAGGTTTACTAAACCCTAAACCCTAAACCCTTTAGTTTCGCCCGTTGGGAGCCTGGAGAAGTAAGGACAGCGTGCGCGTCCGTCAGGAGATCCAGGGCTTTCTTTCGAGAGAGAGCTCCCCGTTAGGATTTAGGGTTTATAGGGTTTAGGGTTTAGGGTTTAGGGTTTAGGGTTAGGTAACGCCTTTTTCAGGTACCATGGAAAGGGAGGTGGTATGGGATCTTGGATATCTAAGTACCGCTTTTAGGGTACCATGGAAGGGGGGTATAGACTTTAGGGGTTATAAGGTGGTATGGGTTCCAGGGTATCTAAGTGCCGCTTTTAAGGTACCATAAACAGGGGGGATTGAGGGTTCCGGACTTAAGATCGAGTTCTTGGTGATGGTGAAAGTTGCTGGCATGTTAACCCTAAACCCTAAACCCTGAACCCTAAACCCTAAACCCTAAAAGGGTTTAGGGTTTAGGGTTTGAAGAGCCCAGGTTTGCTGACGCTGATCGCCAAGAAGTCTTTGCCTTCCGCGACGGCCGCCGACGGTGGGGATGCCGCCGCCCTCAGCGAGGGATTGGCTGCTGCCTCAAAGACCGTTACTGAGTTCAACTAAGCACGACCGGTCAATTTCTGGGTTCCTATCGTTTAGCTCGGCCTTTTCTGTGATTCAACTTCTAACCTTACGTATCGGGCTCGTATAGGTACTTGCACCTGTCTGACAGGTTCACCGCTTCGTACCTTGGGTGTTAGCAAAAGTAAGGTGCGGGCCTAAATAATTACTAATAATTTTGCGGGGGGTCCTGAATATAACTATAGGATAATAAAGCCCAAAACCCGGTTAAAATTACCCGATTCGAATTACCTACATTAAGGTTACCATCCTCTACTCCTCTGACACCGGCCACGCAGAAGAGTGCGCCAAAGCTGTGGCTCGTCAGTGCCGCAACGGTGGCTTCGCCAGCAGCGCCGTGCGCTGCGGCACCATGGACTCCTTCGATGTGGCCGCACTCTTAGTGCGTTCGTTCTCAGGTTTAGGGTTTAGGGCTCAAAATGCGTTCGTTTAGGATTTAGGGTTTAGGTTTAGGGTTTAGGGTTCAAAAGGTAGGAGGCACTTCAGAGAGACCTCGTTCAAAAGGGTTCAAAAGGTATGCAAGCGCAGGCATAAAGACCTCAAGATCGTGTACTTGAGACTTTGTTCATCTTTGGCAGGGTATTTACGGAGAAGCCCAAAAGAGAGAGAGAGAGAGAGAAAGAAAGAGCGCTGAGGCCGCACTTGCCTCGGAGCCCTTGGTCGTCTTCTGCGTGGCCACTGCGGGGAAAGGCGAGTTCTGCGGGAACGGCCGGAACATGCTCTTTGGCCTTAGTAGCTGACTAGGTTCCCCAGTAGTACCCTTTTGCCATGTTTCTTTTTGGGTTCCCCTATTAAAACCAAATAATAGGACAAAGGGTACCCTTATCATTAAGGGGCTACTGGGGAACCTAGCTGAGTGAGTACACTTTACACTTTTTGGGATTATATGATTCCTTGTAGAACTGAAAGTGTACACTCTTTGGGGCTTATGAACTCAGCAACCAAGTGGCAGATCTTGAAACGGCTGAGTCATAAAGTCTGGTTGTTCAGCATGAAAACCCAAAGCAGGGTACTTCTAGGAGTCTCAGGTCTTCTAACTATAGCTATACTTTTTTTCCTGGATTACTGAGCCCCAAAGAGCGCTTACGTAAACGTGAACTCTCAAAGGCAATGTCTCTTGAAGGGACTGGGTTCGATAGTTTGCGTGCTTGGAGGAGTCCCATAGAAGCTTTACGCATGCTTCAGTTTGATGCATAAAGCCGTAGCCCTAAACCCTAAACCCATCCAGGCTCAAGAGCGTCTCTGGGAACAGATCTTCCAACTCCCACTTGCAAACTCAGCTCAGAGAGTGTCAAAAATGCCCTGGTAATGTAACCTGTCTAAACTCTAAACCCTAAACCCTGGGACGTCTCCTTGCCATGCCTGCTTCGTGCGAGTGTGTGAGTCGAAACCCCAAACCCCTAAACGAAACGGCCGGACTGCGACTCCTGGGGGCTGCTGTGCGACCCGGGAACCTTTCTTTTTCTTGGCTCTCCTGATCCCACTCTGATGACTGAAGACTCCACCGTGCCCTTTGGTGTTCACGTGCCAATGAACGTGGATGACGTGGATGAGAGGCCTGATGA
>CAJNDV010006446.1:0-24255 GCA_905221635.1 Symbiodinium sp. CCMP2456 | reverse complement strand
CTGCTCGCCTGTTCAGCATGTTCACGTAGCAAGCTCGGAACCTCATTGCCATGCCTGCCTTGTGCGAGTGTGTGGGTCGAAACCCATCCAGGCCTGCTTCGTGCGAGAGTGAGAGTCGAAACCCCTGAACCCCTAAACCCTAAACCGCTAAACCCCTAGAACCCTAAACCCCTAAAGCACTAAACCCCTAAAGACCTAAACACCTACACCCCTAAACCCACTCAGGTTCGGCAAGCTACAGGAGCGAAGCGACCTGTCGCTGAGCGATCTGAAGTACCCCAGTGGCACTTTGAGGGTTTGTGGTTTAGGGTTTAGGGATCAGTGCACTGTGCGCAGCAGCCCCTGCTCCAAAAAGGGGTTTAGGGTCTGGGGCTTCGGGTTTGGAGAATTGTTTCAACAATTTCCCGTCTGCTCTATTGAGGTAGCTATTCATGAATACTTTGGGGGAGCCCTTAAATTTAAACTTACACAACCCCGGTATGGCCTATAAAAATATTCTACCGTTTTCAGGAGTTCACCTCAAATCATGTCGGGGATTCCTGGGTAGTTTGAGGTATCTTCGATTGTTGAGTTTTGTTAGGGCATACTTTGCAAAGCATAACAAGGATCCCTGTGGAGCTGACTGTCCAGCTGAAGGTAATATAGGGGCCTAGATAAGTACCTACTTTGTTTTGGGGGCTCCTACTCATAATTATCATGTAATGGGCCCCAAAACCCATTAAGCCCCCTCACCCTGTTCCTGAATTGGCGGCTGTGGGGCTCTCCGCGACTGCCGCATGAAACAAACCCTCACGAGCCGGGGTAAAGACCAGACCGGTGGAAAGCTTATTCCCCAAGGCCCAACCTGTAAACTTTTTGGGTTCTTATAGTTTAGTAGTAATCTGAAAGTTTAGGCTTCTATTTCCCTAGCTTATTGGCGAAGTAAGAAAACCTGTTGAACAAAGAATTCTATCAAGACTCAGGACTCAAAACCATCTGAGCCCCTAGTACCAACACCGCCAAAAGCCCAAACCCTAAAGCCCTTTCAAGCCCTAAGGGCTTTTGAGCCTTCTTGGGCAAACCCAGGTATCCCTAAACCCCGAAAGCCTAAACCCCAAAACGCAACGCACGATTTAGGGTTTAGGGTGTAGGGTTCTAAGTTCCTCAGTCGCATGCTCGGAAGCTGGAAGCACTGTCACGAGTACAGTGTTAGCTGGCGGAACAGTGGCTAGCTACCAGGCGCTCTTGCTTGCAAGCCTGCAGCAAAAGGCTGTAGGGTTCAGGGTTTAGTTTGAACCGTGCCAACTTGTCGACCTTGCCATGCGGGCTCGTCTATGCGAAGTAGGAGGCGCAAGAAGGTTTCAATGCCCTGAAGCCAATAACCCTATAACTATAGGCCTTAAACCGTTTAAACCCGTAAAGCCCATAAGCCCTGAACCCCAAAACCCTAGCCTTGACTGCCATGTGCGGGCTGCGAGAGTTGAAAGCCCTGCAAGCCGTAAACCATATAGGCCTTGTAAGTCGCACACACTCTCCACTTGGAGGTTCATGGGCATTTATAAGTATGGTTTTAAGTCCCTTAACCTGGGTTGTAATTAAAGTTACCCTACTTCTAACCCCATTTATAATTACCCATGAACCTCCAAGCATAGCCCTAAACCCTACAGGTCCTACAAAAGTCCCACAGAAAGACTGTCACCAAATATGCTATACGATAAAATGCTATACTATAGTATAATAGTATGATGCAACATAGCATAACATAACATAACATAACATAACATAACATAACATAACATCACAACATAGTATAATATTCTAATGTATCCCCCATCATGCTATACTATACAGTACGATACTATACTACACTATGCTATACTACTCCATGCTGTAGCACGATATCAACATACCCCATACTATAATCAACCAAAAGATACACGATGCCTAAACCCTAAGCCTTAACCCTAAACCCTATAATAAGCCAAAAGATACACGATCCCTAAACCCTAAACCTTAAGCATAGACCCAGGCAAGAAAAAACAAAAAAAAAAACTAAACCCTTAGCCCTAAACCCTAAAAAACAAAACCCTTAGCCCTAAACCCAGGTATTGCATCTTCGGCCTCGGTGATTCGCACTACTGGGGCAAGGGCACGGAGGAGTCCAAGTTCAACTTTGCCAAGCCCTCAGTGAGCGATGGGAACCCCTATAGAGTTTAGGGTTTAGGGTTTAGGGTTCGGTTGATGGACAAAATCCTGCATGACCTTATATACCTAAACTATGGGATTTATGGTACTCTACTACAATTTGGGTCATGCAGAAGTTTGTCCATCAACAGCAGTAACCCTTAAAGGGGTCAGTGATCTACAAAGGGAAGTAAAAGAAACAGAGTTGGGAGTTCGAGTTTTGCGGTTTAGGGGTTGAGGGTGTAGCTGGTTTGGCTGAAGGTGCACTGCTTCCAAGGTCCCACAGGTTCTTAAGGCCGGCCAGAAGGGGCCTTATGAACTAGAAGAGGGTTTGGGGTATCTTACACTGTAATTATAATAAGGAACCCCAAAGCCCTATTTTACTTATTAAGGCCCCTACATTAATGCACATTACTTGGAGGTTCATGGGTATTTATAAGTGGGGTTCTAAGTAAGGTAACTATAGTTATAACCCAACTTAGGGGACTTATAATCATACTTATAACTACCCATGAACCTCCAAGTACAGGGTAGATCACTGAGGCCAAGCCGGCCCGTGACCTCGATGATCTTCTTGAGAAGATGGGAGCGCAGCGCATGATGCCCACAGGCTTCGGTGATGACCAGGACCCCAGGGTTTAGGGTTTAGGATTTAGGATTTAGGGTTTAGGGTTTAGGGTTTAGGGTTAGGACACAGACGGGAGTTTCCGAAAATAAGGGATACCTTATTTTGGGCTCCTTATAATAAGGATCCTACTATTTAGGGTACTATGTCAGGGTCCCCTATTCTCGGAAACCCCAAGACCGTCCACAGCCACAGACCTCACAGACCAATATCAGTATAAGCATAAGGTTATGGTTTCGGGTTTCGGCTACATTTGCCAACATCATCCCCATGATAGTCCCCGGCATATCTACTCGATAGCTTATGAACAGGACACAGACCAGTACCACACTGGCTTCGCCGAGTGGAAGGGCCAGCTTTTCTCCCGACTCGGTGTTGACAAGGCCGATGCGGCCGGTGGCGGCGATGATGGCCCAGTGAAGACAGATGAGCAGATCAAGGTTGAGACCAAGCAGCTGCGTGGTAGCATGAAGGAGAGTCTGGACGATGTCACTACGGGCCAGATCCCGTTCCAGGACACCAAGCTCATCAAGTCTCATGGAAGCTACCAGCAGGATGACCGTGATCTTCGCGAAGAGCGTCAGAAGATGGGTGTCGAGAATGCATTCTCCTTCATGATCCGCATCCGCCTTCCAGGTGGCTTCTGCACTGCCGAGCAGTGGATTGCCATGGATGACATTTGCCAAAACTTCGCCAATGGCACATTGAAGATCACCACCCGGCAGACGTGGCAGGTGCACGGGGTCTTGAAGCGCAACGTGAAGGCCACGATGCGCGCCACTAGGTGGCAGTTTTGGATCTCTTTCCCCGATGACCTGTGCAGAAGTGTCTGTTTACTGCACATGTATGTTCGGATAATCCTCTTATCCCTGATGCACTATTTTTTATGCGTTTGTTCATGTTATATAATCGGGAGCCCTTACGACTACAACCCAACACGTCATTCGTGACATTCGCGGGCATATGTGTTCGTGTATAGTGTGTGTGTGTGTATGTATATCTATATATATAATATAATATATATATATATATATGTACCTATATATATATATATACATACATGCTTACTTCCTTACTATTTGTAGTGGCCGGTAAAACCTGGAGCCCAGGCCATGAACAAGGCCTGCATGGACACCTTGGCTGCCTGCGGCGATGTTTGCCGCAACGTGCTCTGCACCTCCCGGCCGGACGTCTGCTCAAAGGAGCTCCATGCATCTGGGTGGCACGTTGGGATGCCTTGGTTGTGTGTTCCTTTAAGAAGGAAAGGGTTCCGTATAAAGGGGCTTCAACAAATTAGCACTGTAGGGGTTTCGTATGCTAAACTGTCAGGTGGCATAGGATGAAATGCAGCTAGGTAGCACCTTGGAGGTTAGGTTTAGCGTCCGGAAGGCACTTGCTAGCATCCACGCAGACCAGATGCAAAAGAAGGAGCACTTTGGGATGCGATTCCCTTGCAGGTTTAGGCTTCTGCAGAACTCTTTAGTTTAAAGTTCTCACTAAACTACAGCCTTGCAGTCTCCCTAAGCCCGAAACCCGCCTGGACCAACCTCGCCTGCATTGCCGGAGAGTCCAAACCCGCCTGACTTGTCCGAGTTGTGAGAGTGTTAACCCTATTCAAAGACGACTTTGGGTCCCTTTGGAGTTAGAGCAACCCAGGCAGAGATCTTGCATTATACCTACGAGATCCACGATCACTGCTTGCCCCGATCCGGCGCCTATCATGAGATCTTCCTCATGCAGGGGCCAGAGATGGCGGAGAAGATTCAGATTATGGGCTCCTAGGTCTCTCCCGGAGGGGTTTAGGGTTCAGGTACCCCTTCTCTTTCGGTTTTGGGCTTCCAGGCTCAATTTTGAATGAAAGGGCAAAGGGAACAGTTCGGTTAAGGGGATCCTGCGAAGCAAGGTTCCTTGCCGGTGGAGGAGGAGCCTTTGTATGGACTCACCTACTTGCCGCGAAAGTTCAAGGTCGCTGTGGCCATCCCTCCCAGCAACGACGTGGACCTCTTCGCCCACTGCGCAGGCTTCATCGCCATCATTCAGAACGGCAAGCTGCTCGGCTTCAACGTGGCAGTTGGTGGTGGCCTTGGATTCACCCATAATAACCAGAAGACTCATCCTCGCCTTGCGGACGTTATCGGCTTCTGCAAGCCGGGCGATGCGAAGTACGTCTGCGAGTGCATCCTCACGGTCGCCCGTGACTTCGGAGATCGTACCGGCCGAAAGCATGCGCGAGTCAAGTACACTGTGGAGGACCTGCTTCCTAGCTGCTAACGCTGAACACCACACACACATAGTTGCAGGCCCTACAAAGCCCATCTTTGAAAAGGCCATGGACATAGAGTAAAGTCTCATAGACCGGAAACCCTATACACAACGCTCAGAAAGTTCACCGCAGGACTATGGCCCAGAGTGGTTCAAGGAGCAGGTCGAGGATCGCCTTGGGTTCAAGCTTGAAACCGCCAAGCCTTACAAGCCGGAGCCTGAGTTTCGGTTTCGTTGAGGTGGGGATTTTGGGGTTAGGTTTGGGGTTTAGGGATTAGGGATGTGGGTTTAGGGGTTTACAACATTCAGGCGATTGCACAAGTCCTGATGCAAGAAAGGGGCTTACGGTTTAGGGTTAGTTGGGGATGGGGCAGAGAGTCCAGCTTCAGAAAGTGCTGGGGATGGCTGGGGGGCATGGCTCGACTTGAGCCCGGTGGGAAAAAGGGTTGGGAAAAGGCGTTGTGAGCTACTTCCTTGTGTTTGAGGTACTTGTTCCAAGATGCCTGAACACCCTGTTTTAGAGGTCCGAAGAGGGCGATAGTTGGTGTAGAGAAGTCGTACAGGGTGCCGTATAGCGTTTAGGGTTTAGTTCGTGCTCCTCTTGTGGCTGGTTTGGGGAAGGTCCCATAAGGGAAGGATTTCGGGTTTAATATAGAGGCTTAAGTCATTTCCTACGTTATTCCTTAGGGCTCCCGATTATAATTGTAGTATAAGGGAGCCCAAAACCCTATTCTGGCTAATAGGGCCCCTACATTAGGGTTTAAGATATGTTAGCGCTGCTTGTTTACACATGCGATGTTGTTGTTGAAAAGGGTTTCTGTTGGGATGTTGATAGGGTGCCCTTATCTTTAGGCCCCGTGAGGAAAACTAAGGCCAACCGTGAGAGGGTACTAAGTATAGATAACTACAGGCTTTACGCTAGTCCGGGGTGCTTGTTAAATGGGAGAGAGGAGGCTGTGGGGCCGATGTTTCTGCATATCGGTATGTTGCGGAGTTTGGTGCGCTTCTAGTCTGTTTGAGTGGGCGTGTTGTTCAAAAACCAGCAACAAGGCTAACCTAAACTCCTAGATCCGAAGCCCTGAACCCAAAACTCCTAGATCCGAAGCCCTGAACCCTGAACCCCTCAGCTTTCGTCAGACCCTAAACCCTAAAACCCCTAAACCCTAAAACCCCTAAACCCTAAAACCCCTAAACCCTAGAACTAAGGATTGAGCACCGTGGCGACCTGCATGGCTGGGTGAAAGCCAGCGATGGCACCTGGAGCTGCGGCCTCCTTGTCCCTTCGTAGCTGAGTTTAGTAGAGCTTTAGGGGTTTAGGGCTTTGAGTTTAGTAAAGCTTTAGGGGTTTAGGACTTTGGGGTTTTAGTAAAGCTTTAGGGTTTTGGGGTTTTAGGGTTTAGGGCTTAGGGTTTAGGGTTTAGTGTTCAGTGAAGTTAGGGTTTAGGGTTTAAGGTTTAGGGTTTAGGGAGTTTAGTCTAAGGTTGAACCCTAACATGGGCCCTTAGGGGATTCTAGGGTCCCTTAAGGGTATATATAGGGCAATATAGGGTATATAGTAGGTATATTAGGGTCCCAGGGTTAAGGGCCCATACTAGGGGCCCACGGGTTCTACCTTAGATTTAGTAAAGCTTTAGGGGTTTAGGACTTTGGGGTTTTAGGGTTTAGGGCTTAGGGTTTAGGGTTCAGTAAAGTTAGGGTTTAGGGTTTGAGGCTTAGGGTTTAGGGTTTAGTAAAGTTTTAGAGTTTAGGGTTCAGTAAAGCTGTAGGGTTGCGATTATGGGGCATAGTGCCACACAACACTCGTTCCATAAGCCTGAAAATCGAAAACTTGGGCAACTGAAACTTGGGACTTTTCTGGCCTATGCCCCTCAACCCCTAAACCCTAAAACCCTAGACCCTAAACCCCTAAACCCCTAAACCCCCCTAAACCCCGAAACCCCCACACCCCTAAACCCCTAAATCCCTAAACCCCTAAACCCCAAACCCCTAAAACAAAAAAATCCTAACACCACCTAAGACAAAAACAGCCTAACCCCTAAAACAAAAAAACCTAAGCTAAACCCTAAACCCCGAAGCCCTGGGGATCTCAGGTGCCCATTGGGCGGGTCAAGGAGAGCACACGCGTGTGCATCCGGAAGATTGCCGAAGAGCTCTCGGGCAAGGAGAGACACCGAGTGCTCCTCTTTTTGTAGTTAGTGTTGACGGGCCTAAACAGATCCTATCTTTTCGCTTTGGGATCTAGGGGTTTAGAGTTTAGGGTCTAGGGTTTAGGGTTTAAGGATGAGGGTTTAGGGTTTTTTGTAGTTAGGGTTCAGGGGCCTCAATAAGCACCTATACTAGTTGTTGTGGGCTCCTTTTTTTTTATGGTAGAATATACCCCAAAACCCTATTGTAATTATTAAGGCGTTTATAGTTAGGGTTTAGGGTTTGGGCTTGTAGGTCCCCTAAACCTTAAAACTCTCGACCCTAAGCTGCGCATGAGGGGGTTTAAGGGCTCTTTCCGAAAGGTCTATACAGTCGTGGCTTAGGGTAAGGGGTCGGCCTAGGTATGGTGTATCCGGTAAATATGGGACTTTCCAAAAATAGGGGGTACCTTATTTTGGGGTCCTTATAATAAGGATCCTATTATTTAGGGTACTATATTAGGGTCCCCTATTTTCGGAAACCCCCATTGCAGTTATCCCTTGAACACTAAGCCGTAGACCCTGTGAGGAGAAGGGCGGTTTCCGTATGACGTGCAACCAGTCCCTGGTTCTGGAGAACATCTCGGAGGTCAAGAGGGTTCGGGGTTTAAGGGTGTAGGGCTAAGCCCTAAACTAAACTAAACACGGCTTGAGGAAAGTTGATAGGGTTTTAGGGCTTAGGCTTCCCGCAGGCCAAGAGGCCAATCATCCAGAAGCTTCTCGATGAGTACCAGGTGATGCACAGCCAGGACCACCTGAACCCTGAACAGTGGATCCTATTTAGAGTTTCTTATGGTGAAAATCCTGCACGTTTAGTTAGGGATCCGTAAAAATATTTCCTACATATTTAGGACTCCTTATCATGATGTCTTTATGTTATACAAGTCCTTACGAGGGTAGGTTTACAGGGATTCAGGTACTTGGAGTAGGGACCAACAGATTTAAGTACATACGCAAGAAATGCTTAAAGCCGCCTTTATAGTTAGCTTGCTTGCTGTGCCCTTAGAGTTACAGGAGACCACCGTGAGTGGCCTGCGCCGCAACATGGTGGCTTGCGTCGCCTTACCAACCTGCCCGCTGGCCTTCGCTGAAGCAGAACCTTGGCAGGTATCGGAAATAAGAAACGACACTTTTGGGTTAATGGGTGTACCCTCCATCTGGACAAGCCAGATGGGTAGTTCTCCAAATTAGGATCCCTATTTAGGTCCCCAAAACGGTACGGCATCCTTATAGACAGGGCCCAAAAAGGGACCTTACTTCCAGATTGCGAGATGTTCTGAAGACCGTAAACCCCGAAACCCTAAACCCCTAATCGCAATAAAAATCCCTAAGCCCTAAGCCCTAAACCCTAAACCCTTAACCTGACACGGCCCTAGGAGCGATATTTGCCGACCCTCGTGGAGCGCTTGGAGGCCGTGGCGGACAAGGTTGGCCTGGGACAGGCCGGGGCCAAGTAATGTAGGGCCTGTAGGGTTCAGGGTTTAGGGGCCGTAAATTTTTACCAATACTACTTCGGGGGGTTTCCTTATTATAATCGGGTATGATACACTCCAGAACCCTTTTCGTAATTACCTATATACTATTTTGGGGATTCCTTGTTACAAGTCTAGTATAATGGCCGAAAACCCTATTCTACATTAGAGAAGTCAGTCGCAATAAAAAATGCAGCAAGAACGGCCTGGAGTGTCAGTCGTACGAACGGAAGTAAGGATGATGTGTGTGACCAGCGTAGTGCTTTACTTGCAAGTATTAGTTATTAGTAGAAGGAGCCGTAGCAGCAGTTGTTGTCCCCGGCGCCGGACCAGGAAGACATTGTCATCCGCATGACCGGCTGCCCGAACTCTTGCGGCAGGCCTTCGATGGCCGAGATCGGCTTCATTGGAAAGGCACCAGGCACCTACAACATGTACCTAGGTGCTGACTTTGTGGGCCAGCGCTTGAACACCCTTTTCGCGGAGTCCGTGAACGAGGACCAGATCATCCAGATCCTCACCCCGATCTTTGGCCGCTTCGCACAGGAGCGACAGAAAGGAGAGAAGTTTGGTGACTTCCTGATCCGCACGAAGATCGTGAAGCCAATGAACAATGGTCGTGATTGGTGGACCACGCCCGAGGTCTGAAGTGAACGTGCTCTGGCTGTCCAGAGCCACAAGCATAGAGTTGTATAGCAAAGATGTCATCGCAGTTTTGATTTCTTACCCTCTTCGGTGGAGAGCATCATGCTCTCCCTAATCCTGCTTTCACGTAGTCCTCTTGAAACTAACTGCTTCCAATCTCTGTGGAGGCGAGATGAGGTCCCAGATCTCGTGTCGCTTCCAGGCTAGGCTGTCTTCTAGCCTAATCCTCAGCACAGGGGGCGGCTGACCTGGATCCTTGTGACGCAAACACCTTTCAGTCAAGAGTCGTCGTTCGCTTCGCCTGTCAGCGGACAGCTGCCGCCAGTGCACAGTGCTCAAGTGCTGTCGCGCTTGAGACTCGGACGTAAACAAAAAGCCCAACAGCTGAGCGAACTGGCCACTGCGCCAGGAAACTGATTTCTGAAGAGCACCACAGCGAGTAGTTTTGAGAGGAACTTCATCGGTTTGTCCTTTGGGCGCGCTCAGCGGCATAGTGTGATGGTGGTCCGGAGATGTCGTTCAAGCGACGGGACCAGCATGGATTTTCCATGAAACCTCCGCGGTGCAGCACCACGCCAGGTGAAAAAGTGCCCCTTGCCCAGCAAATGCTCGAACCTACTATAGGGGCTTAATATTTACCACTACTGTTTTGGTGTTCCTGATTATATTTATAGTACAGCGGACCCCAAAACCCTATTCTAATAACTCAGGCCCCTATATTACTTGCAGCGTGGAGATCCCACAGCTGAGACTTCGCTATGTTAGGGATATGGGCCGCGTGTGGGAGAGAAACTTATGGGCTCTGGTAGGGAACCCTGAATCAAAAAGCAGGACCCTCAATATACGGACCCCTGCACCGGCACCCCCCCCATCTCCTATCCTGGATTGGTACTTGGATGTGTCGGTGCTATGCAGCAACTTAATCCATGTCGATCTCGTCTTACCAGCAGTCATTGATAAAAACTCAGTACACTAGTTCCTCGGCAACTGTCTCTAAATTAGGGTCCCTTTTACGGTCCTTTTGTAAGGGTGCCGTACTGTATTGGGGACAAGGGGCCCTAACTTAGAGAACTACCCATATGAAACCTGGCTTCCAGTAGTTACTTGAGACCTGAGACCTCCAGTGCTTGGATTGCCCAAGCTGTGAAAATCGGGTCCTAGCAGCACTGAACATACTGAGCCATAGACCTCGAAGCCCGCAATTTAGATGTACAGTTCTGGGTTTTAGGGTTTGGGGAGTTCTGGGTTTTTGGTTTTGGGTTTGGGGCAAAGCCGATTCCGGTGCCCCGTGCGCAGGACGTTCTCGATGAGACCTTCAAAACTAAGGCCTCTTTGGTGAACATCTCTTGGCGCTTCTTGGGGTCAGGGTAGTACCGCATACATCAACCACCGCACTATTTTCCTTTCTGCAGGAAGGGTAGCAGAAGTTGGTGGCAACGGAAAGCCCAGAATAAAGGCATTGCGTGTTCCCGATTTTACTTCGCAGGACTGTTGTGTCACGAGTCGATGTCTTTGAAAACTCCAACATGATTTTACGTGGGGCAGGCATTGGTATTACAATCGTCCACCATCCCAAACCGGATAAAAGTCTCGGAAACCTTCTCTCGTTACTTGGGCCGGGACGGAGAGCGTCAGAAGATTTTCTTTCCAAGAGTGGGAACTGCTGACCTCGCGGCCCAGCGGTTTATGGCTCAGGGGATTACAGGGGTTGAGGCTTTTGTGAGGAGGGTTCAGTGAGGTTTAGGGTGTAGTAGGGTTAAGGGGGTTTGGGTTTAGTGTAAACATGTGTAAACGAAAGCTGAGATGAACAATTGGGCTTTAGGACGTTGCATTGGAGGAATGTCGCATGGAACGCTGGAAGGAAGTCGAAAAATGCCTCGGCGTACTGCCATGACACAAGGGCTACAAAGCGAAGAAGAAGAAGAATTAACCCCAAAGCCGCGAACCCGGCCTAAACCCTAACTACTCATGCAAGCTCTCCCTAACCCTTAAGCTTTAAGCCCCAAACCGATCCATGTCAGACGAGCCCAGAGGACCCCAGATGCCACACCTGCTTAATTGCCAGTGGCTAGGCACACACATTTACCTGCCCAACTTAGGGCCCTCATAAGCCCTGAAGCCTTACTTCGCTGAGAGCCCAAATCCCGTCTGGCCTATTGATGAGGGATTCAGGCCCTGAACCCCAAAAAAGAACCGCAACTTTAGAGAGGCCCCACACCCTAAACCCCCGAAAGCACTGAACCGGCAGCCAGGTGGTTGGACACAGCCACGGCCTGATCACGGAGGGGCAGCAGCACGGTGATGAGCGTGAGCGGGTCTCCTGGGGCAACATTCCCCTCGATCCTCCTCCGCTGATCGCCTGCCAGAATCTTGGACGGTTCCGGGTTGAGGGGTTGAGGATTGGAAACACCAGAAAAACCGACCCGCTACAGTACACTATGGTGTCTGGCTTAAGGTGTACGGTTTAGGGTTTTAGGCATAGGGTGACGGTCTAAAGCCCTTGCAAGAAGTTGTGTGCCGTAAAAGCCTGAAGGCCGGAGGGACAACGGCTAATACTGTACTACCCCGTTTCAGTTCCTACAGCAGTAGGAGTAGAAGTAGTAGAAGTAGTAGTAGTAGTAGTAGTAGTAGTAGTAGTAGTAGTGGTGATAATCACAAATACCCCAAGACTTTGTTATCGTTTTTTTCGAGTAGGGTGCCAATTTAGAGTGGTGTGATTGCTACACCCTGTAGCTCCAAAGCGGAAGCTTCCATGTGATATACATCGGGCTCAAGCTACCGGAGACTGCAGCTCCCAAAGAATACTGACATATTGGCAGTCTGAACGACCTAGCCCTAGATGGACAGGTTTGTTAGGGTTTCGGGTGGTGTTTTAGGGCTTTGTGGCTTTAGGGTCTAGGGTTTTTGAGGTTAAGGGTTTATTTACAATTTGAAAGCGGTTCTGGGTATCGGATAACCTCTCCTTCCCTACGGAACAGAGCTCAAACCCCAAACTTTACATGTGAAGAGGATCCTCAGCTCGATTCCAGATCCCTTCCAACAGACCAGAACCCTGGTGAATCGACCTTCTCATCCGTTACTTTTGCGAGCGTTGGATCGTTTGCAGACCTTGCCTGGCTTTTGCCGACTCACAAAAACAGAGCCTGAACCCATTTGTACACAGCCCGTTAGGTAGAACCAACAGCCCTAAACCTCAGGCCCTGGACCAAGGGGCAGTGGGTTCGGTTCGGGGGTCCGCAGGTCCTGTAGGAGCGCCTGAGCCCGTTGAAGGCTATGGCGCTGAAAAATCAGCAGCTTCGGTTGAGGGTTTAGGAGGCTTCGCCGAGGACGGCATGCTTGGATTTTTACGCACCCCTGATCAAACTCACTGTGGTTGTCCCTACTTTTATCCTAACTGTAGCCAAACTTGCTACATGCACCTTGATCCTCTAAGTATAGGCCACGTGCTCAGAACCCGCAAAACCCGGCAGAACCGCCAGCCCAGCTGACATCTAAGGAAGGGCTGCAAGGGTTTCAAGGACCTGACGCAGAGGGTACGAAGTTCAGGGGTAGTTATAAGTGGGGTTATAAGTAGGGTACCTGTAGTTACAACCTATGTTAGGGGACTTATAACCATACCTATAACTACCCATGGACCTCCAAGTAGGGTGGGGTGGAGTGCTTTGGTGTTAGCAGGCGATCATTGACATCACCGTCAGCACCTAAACCCCCAAACCCTAAACCAGAGTTTGGCCCCATTTCCCCGGCATATGGCATGGTTAGAGGGCACGTGCCAACCCCACCTTCCCCGGCCCGGCCAAGCCCGCACCAAAAGCATAGCACAATCTACTTCGCACAAATCTAGCTCCGAGCAAGAATCTTATGAGAGAAGCATCCGAATTGCAGCCTTCTTGGGGATAGTTGTAGCCATGAGTCCTGCTTGTTTGTGTTTCTGTGCTCCTCTGCATCATCTGTGCTGGACATGCACGCCTAGGATTTGCGGACGGGACTTTCGGATTTACGTGAAACCATTGATTACTATGCTATTCCTCACGGTTACAAACAGACTACAATGTTCTCCAGACTTTTTCTCAGCGAAAATGCTTCTATGCCAATTATTCAGGGCCCTACCTAGTTTCGAGGTTTCAGAATTTAAGGAAGTCTGAGCCGGCGGCTCTGGGTAGAGTCGGCCTGGTTCCTTGATTTCAAGTCAGGTCACGGGCTTAGGGTTATAAGGTTTAAGTCGCTTCAACAAACTCAGCTGTCCTGGCAGGACACCTCGCCCAACCAGGACAACTTCTCAGTGACGCACTTCAAGAGCGGTTACACCTTGGTTTGCACTTTTGATGGCCATGGCCCGTTCGGTCGCAGCCTCAATATCCCTTCAGTTTCACTTTCGAGCATGATGTGCAGGGAATATCTTCACACTCACTGTTGGATTAGGTAAAGAAGGTATCCGACCATAATAAATCGCGGCTCCCACAAGCTACTGAAGTCATAGGTTTTTTCGAGGTTGTCTAATGGGTGCTCTACCTGACTCATACAACAAGGATCGGAAAAGGGAACCCAATTTCGACAATTAACTCCGAAAGCCTAGGCCCTCTAGTTCTTACGGCCAAAATCTGTAGCATAGACACACGCAGCCGCATAGCACCTAAATCCGGAGCCCTTCAAGCCTATTCCCTAAAGCCATCAGTTCTGAAACCCTAAGCCCTAAACCCTATAGCCCGAAGCCCTGAGCTCTAAGAAAATCCGCATGCCTCCCGGTGGCGAAACTGAGTAAGCTTCCCAGCCAGAAGCCCGGAAACCGCCCAGTCATAAGGAATACGCCTTTTGAGTCATCTCCCGTAGGGCTTCGGGTTTAGATTATGCCCCTTAGAGCTCAGGGTTTACTGTAGGGTATATGTTCCGGAAACCTGAATGTAGGTTATGCCCCTTAGAGCTTAAGGTTTATTGTAGACTATATTACCTGAATTTCGGTTGTACTTATAAGCCCTGCTATGCCTGCTCACTAGGCCCCCTGGAGCCTCGAGACAGGGGTCGGTAAAAGCAGGGATCCTACACTGCAGCGTCTCCGGGGCTTTAGGGAATGGACCTCAAAATCGTACGTTTCCGGAATTCTAGGATCCCTAAACCCTAAGCCCTAAACCCTAACCCTGAAAAAACCCTAACCCTAAGATCCCCCATGATGTCTCAAAGTCTATCATATGATGCTCCAGTGGAATAGCCTTGCTTGGAGAGGCTTTGGCTCCCTCAGGAACCTGGAAGCCTGTTGAAGCCCCTACGGCTGATCATATAAATCCTGCATTACCCATACTAGAAAATATACCATAGTTCCCATAGTTTAGGGCCTTTAAGGTAATGCAGGATTTATATCATCAACAGTATGGATCCCTGATAGAAGCCCGGTGGTCCTTAAGGCTTCCTGTAAGGGTCCCTTCCAGGGTTGGTTTAATATTTAAGGGTCCTTCAAGGTTCAGGGTTTAGGCTTTACAGTTTAGGGCAAGGGTTCCTCTAAGGTAGCTCTACACCCAAAAAGGGTTGTCAACAGACAAGTCAGCTGCGCTTTGAGGTCACATTGTGTCGACTCGTACCGTGCAGACGGTGCCCTGGTCCCTGGGCCATTCTTGGAAACATGCGATTTGTATTTTCGTTTGGCGTGCATACCCGTAAGAAGGAAGAAGCTTGTTTTCCAGCGTAATGTGCATGTTATACATATATATATATATATTATTTAACGTACATATATATATATATAGATATATACATGTGTACCCACGATGATGCTCAAGGATCGGTTGGAGAGACTCCAAGAACTGCCGAGGTTCATGGTGGTGGAGTCCGGATTTGACAAGGACACAATTGACGAGAGTATCATCGAGAAGGCTCCAAGCCTTGGTTTCCGGGCATAGGATTTCGGGTTTGAGGCTTTAAGGTTTAGGGCTGTAGGGTTTTAGGATTTGGGGTTCACGGGTTTCGGTGTTTGGAGCTGGCCTTTTGAGAGTTTAGGATTTAGGGCTTAGTAGCTGGGTAACACCAAAGCTCCCAAACCCTACAATCCTAAGCCTAAGCCGTAAACCGCAAAAATTTGCGAACCCTTGTAGACCCACGTTAAAACTCCGCAAGTTTAGTCCTTCCATAGTTGAAAGAATCACCTCTCTTTATTCCGTGGGTTTGAATGTCTAAACACCTCCAAAGCCCTTGTCGATGTATTCAGTCCCCCCATATCAAAAATCCGAAGTTTCTGTCGGGCTCTGCAATCATTGCTTATGTTGCCTGCTGCCTAATCTGGTCGAATGAACATCCCTAGCCCTGTGTTGGGTCCAATGTGACCAAAACCCTAAACTCTTAACCCCAATCCCTGATGTTTTAACCCAACCGACCTCAATCCACATGGCTCGCCTGGATGGTCGAGCGCGAGCGTCGACACCCTAAACACCGAACCCTTACTCCTCAATGCTGAACACAAACCCGTCACCCGCAAGAGGGACACAGAAGCCTTAAGAAGTATCAACATTATTCCTTAAGGGTTCCTCACGAGCTTTAAACTAGGCCGTCCGGACCCCAATCTAGCTATCAAGGCCCATCATATATTCGTCTGGAAGCTCGTAGCTCGGTATATCATGTCATCCTGTATCACGACATGGCCTAAATATAGCCCCGCACATCAAGATCTTCCTTAGTGAAGCTCAGAGATCTTATGCTGCGAGGTTGAGAAAGCCCATGTATTGCCCTGGTATCCTCAACTGCGCGCTTATGGTATATTTGCACAGTCAAGAATCAGGAGTTTGGTCTGTCAACAGCAGAATTCGCGGGTGCCCACTTTGAGAAACTACCTGAGATTCTGAAGCCACACTGAAGCTAAAGCGGAGATTTCGAGAAGCAAGACATTGTTGGGTGGCTTCAGGTCTTAATGCGTGAACCTGATTAAGCAGCCTCCGGTCTTCACGAATGTAGGGATCTAAATGCTATTTCGGGGGTTCCTTATTATAACTACAGTAGAATGGGCCCCAAAAGCCCCTATATTAGGCCATATTTTGGGGTTAAAGGACCAGGCTTTCACTAGGGTTCACAGCAGCCAACCCATTGGCGAGGCTTTGATCAATGCCTTTGAGAAGGCCACACCCAAGAAATGTCCGGTCGGTTTCGGGCTTTGCGTGCTTCAGAAAACGAGGGGTTCCACCGTAAATTTAGGGTTCAGGGGATGGGTGAGCATGATGTTACCATCGGTGTTTGGCGCTTACATTCTCAAAGTCCCTCAGCCTCAAACTGTGAGGCGCTCAGTATTGGTCATTTCTGTGCAACCGGCCTTTTTGTTAGTGACTGGATCTGTGTCAAAGGACCGAACATTTTAAGACTAATTCTCTACCCACACAGATCTGCAGAATTCTTGAGTTATATGACGAGACAGAGAGAGAGAGAGAGAGAGAGAGAGAGAGAGAGCGAGAGAGAGAGAGGACGTGCAGGTGTCCACTCACGTAGAGGGGAAACATCAACCTTTCTCTGAAAAAAACTGTTATGAATCACTGATATGTTAATTGTTGATGTGTTTACAATCTCTCCTCACAGCCCCATAACAAATGGTGGGCCCATGCGGCCGGGGGATCTCAACAGTCCCCCATGCCCTGTGGAAGAAGAGAGAGAGAGGACCCTGAGCAAAGCAAAGCAATGAGCGAGATGGTCGGCACGTGATGTCCGTACGTCTCTAGCTAGCTACTTGCGTAGCTAGCTACCTATATCTCTATTTAGTTATCTATCGAGCTACCGCTGTTCATTTGCGAAGTTGCTTGTGTATTCGTCTACTACTTTGCTATGACGTTCACTATGGGCGTCCAGAAATGGCCTTCCTTGTGGACTACGATTTTAGGCTGACGGTCTAAGGAGTTTTGGAGGTTTGGTCTTCTTTGCCGAGATTATCGAATAAGGAATTGACGCATCGGCTCTTCAAAAGAATGGTATAATATGATGCGTGTATATATATATATATATATGTGTGTGAGCGTGTATTTATATATATATATATACATATTGATACAATGTAATTTTCCAACACAGGACAAGCTTATACGGGCCTGTCTATATATCTTCCTGAGCAGGACAGGGCTTGGCAGTAGGGTTGACCGGGGCACGGGGTTAGGGTGTTGGGTTTAGGGTTTAGCAACTCAGGGTTTTCTGGAATGGTCTTAGCTTGCAGTTGTGAGCACCGGCTCTGTGAAATTCAGAAGCAACTTTCACATGAGGTTTTACTTAAGCACCAATTACCTGACGAGGTCTATGGAGCCGAGGTAAGGCAACCTGACCCCTGGACCAACCCCAACCTAAGGGAACAGGATTGTAGCTTTCGGGTTTGGGTTTCAGCGCTGCCTTTCTTCTTTTGCTGTTTCCGACCTGCCCCAAAGTCAATTTGACAATTCATGCGAGACTGGATCTCGCGACGACTCGCACTCAACTACACCCATAACTCAACGCCTGAATTGCGACCTTGCGCTCACAATCCTGACCCCCACACACAGAGGGTGAGAGACTCTGAGTTTTGAAACTTGTTTCCACGAGTCAAATCTCTTGAGAGCTTGAATAGTCAAACGAGCACTTACAGTTACTGTGTCGATCGACACCCCAACTGTCACCATGAAATATCACTGTGGATTGTGATGGTTTTTCTTGTCAGCATGACCTTTACCATCCAGCGCCTCAATGTGGTTCCTTTCGCATGGCAGGCTCAGAAGGACGTTGTGGCACACTCGCTCGAGAACGATTGGGACGTTCAAGCCAGTGGAAGTACTGCAGCATGTCCGAACTTGGACCCTAAACCGTGGGATATCAGGCCTTAACCGTGTGCATGAAGCCGACATGGAGGGGTCTTCAGGGATTGAACTTTTCGGCTGCTCACGGCGGTAATGACGACGCTTCTGCATCTTTCTCGCCCGTCCCTGCACCTTAAAGCCCTGTAACACAAGAACTTTCAGCATGAGCCTTAGAGCCAACCCATCAACCCAGAGGTTTGTTCTAAGCAAACCTCCCGGGCATGGGGTGTTCTCAGAAGGGACACCCGGGTTTAGGGTTTAGGCACGGCTCTTCTTTACGGTTGAAGGTAGAGGGTTTCGGCTTTTTGGTTCAAGGTTTAATCGGTTCGAGAATTTGCCGGGATACGAATTGATTTTTCAGGACCAGACGGTTCCATAAACCATGTGCTCTAAGAAACGAATTCTCAATCACAATAAGGAACTTAAAGGAACTCTTTAGAAAGTAAGGTCTGTTGCAACCTGACTCACACAGAAGAAGGGGTGCATGAGGGTTCAGGGTCTGAGAGTGAGACGAAAGGGGGTTCAGATTGAAAGACTTTAGGGGAAGAGCGGTTTAGGGTTTAGGGTTTAGGGGAGCTTTCTGGCTAAGGCATTTTGGAGCTTTCGCCTTGGCATCGACGATTCTTACATCGCTAGACTGACTCGCAAACATTATCAGTGAACATGCCGCCAGACTGCCTGACATCTGTTGCGGCCATAGAAGCGAATGTTCGAGGTTCATTCACGGAGAAACCTAACATAACCTTGATAAGGATTCCCCCATGGGGTCCTCTAAAACCCCACACGTCTGGAGTCCGAAAAACGGTAGGGTCAGAAGCCGGGAGCCTTGCCTGCGTGAGCGAATGCGAGAGTCGAAACCTTAACCCCTGAACCCTTTACCCCAAAAGCATTTAACCCCAAACTCCGTCTCCGTTTCTAAGGCGGTTGCAGCTCTTTTCAAGGGAAACAAAGTGTGGACCGCCAACGCCGGTGACTCTCGCTGCGCCATCGGTACCGAAGCTGTGGTCGGTCCGCAAGAAGTCACGGGTTTACTATGGGGTTTAGGGCTCCGTTGGCAATAAGTTCTTCGGATCTCATAGAGGTTTCTGGGGGCTTCTATTGGGGCCTCATAAGGCTCACTTGATGCCGCAAAGCGGGAAGAGCTAAGATGCATCACGTTGAGATCTGTGAAAGGTGTCGCACCACAAGGCCCCACGTGTCCGGGGCAGTTTCGATAGTTCCAAGAGAATGGCCACTGCACATCAAAGCTGAAGAATCCCGCCGCTTCTCCGGCGAGCCCGAAGTTAAAATCAAGGCGAACCCGGTTCAGGGTTTAGAGTCATGCAGAGGATTTGGAAAAGGAGGATTGGAATTTAAGTGCCCCTTTTTCGGAAGGGGGGCATCCTTGCAAGAAAGATCGTACTACTTTGGGTCTTTGTTGGGGCCGTTCTTGTCTGAAAGGCTCTTCTACTTGGAGGGTCATGGGTAGTTATGAATGGTGTTGTAAGTAGGTTGACTATACTGATAACCCATACTAGGGGACTTATAACCCTACTTGTAACTACCCACCTCCAAGTATGCATTCTTAGGAAGGCGATTGATGCTTGGATCGCTAGCACCCCAACGACCCAAGTCGCACGCTCAGAAGCCGAAACTCCAAACCCATGGTACGATCGAAGCTGAACCTCAAAGTCTTCCAGTGGTTTTGGGCTTAGGGTGTGTGGCCGACTTCCCAGCTATGGTCAGAGCCTGGGTTCAAAAAAGGGTTTAGGATTTAGCCCGAATCCTAAACCCGAAAACCAGAACCCAAAACCGTAACCCTGAGGACCAGAACCCAAAACCCAAACCCTCAGGACAAGAAGGTGGTCTTTGAGACAGAGGACCACAAGCCCCAGAGCGACAAGGCCTGCGCCAACCCTAAATCCGCAGCCCCCGGTACCTTGCGTCCCAGGTGGGATAGCCGAAACGCCTGAAATGGGCTGAGGGTTGAGAGCATACGGACTTCAGGATACAGGTGTGGCTTTTCAGGGTCTAGGGTTTAGAAGCTTTTTCTGCAAAAGCTGTGCCTGATTGAAACAACTAGGCCCCCCCCCAAAACACTGCCACCCAAGAGCCGCTCGCGCCTGGGCATGTACGTACTATAGTAGCACGACCGGAGCAAAGAAACCTTCTAACACCCCTTAAACCTAAACATTAAACCGAAAGGACATAAACAAAGCTACCGGCGCTTGTGGGTTTAGCAGCTTAGCATTTACGGTTTAGGCCATAAAACGACGCACTGTGTGCGAAGGAGAAGGCCCGCATTGAGGCCTCC
The DNA here is from genome assembly GCA_905221635.1 of Symbiodinium sp. CCMP2456. Lineage (NCBI taxonomy): Eukaryota > Dinophyceae > Suessiales > Symbiodiniaceae > Symbiodinium > Symbiodinium sp. CCMP2456. The sequence continues at coordinate 3,829 of CAJNDV010006446.1, read as the reverse complement.
GGTGGCGAGGTGCGCTCTCAGACGTATCCAGCCGCTTGGTTTAGGGTTTTAGGGTTTAGGGTTTAGGGTTTGCTTGGCTCGGGATGATGTGGCAGGGCTTTGGGTTTGGGTCGGGATTAGGGCATATATAGGTCGGGATGATCTGCCAAGTGCAGGGTTTTGGGTCGGTAGGCTCCGAGTAATCAGGGGCAACCTTGACCCTAACTTATGGACCAAGGGCACGCAAGGATCCTTACTTTCAGAATCCGCGCCCATGTTTGCATAGTCGATGTCAGCATTCATACCGGGCTCAGCGTTTCCTGGTTTCGAGTTCTCGTGACGTGCAAGAGACAGTCCCCCTAGGACAAGCCCTTTTTATGAATTCTTATTACCGGATCCTGACCATAAGATCCGCTGATCGAATTAGATGAGACATTGCAGCGGAACTCTGCAACCCGTCTTCCTAAACCCCACAGCGCTGGCACCCTGTGTCTCTGCGTCCCTAAACCACCAGCCCCAAAGCCTCACAAAGAACGGAAAGCGATGAATGATGAGAGGTTTAGGGTCTTGCATTTAGGGGCTTAGGGTCAGGGGTTTCTACAATACCATCCTTCCCCTTCAACGTCTGCACTAATGAGATTTGGACCACGAGGCTTAACAACATCCATCATAGTTTCTATAACGTAAACCCGAAAACCCTGATTCCTAAACCCAATATCATAGTATGCGGGCTCGTCCTTGCTTTGTAGGAGGGAAAACTACTCTATGAGACCCCCAAGCCCGACTCTAGGGTTTAGGATTTAGGGTTTAGGGTTTAGGGTTTAGGGTTCGGGGAGGGGGTTCGTGGGTTAGGGTTTAGGGTTTAGTTACGAATCAGCTGTTCACTGGGCCGAAGCCGAGGATGGATGGGTGAACCACCGCATCTTCATCAAGGGCAAGGCCTTTGCCTCTGATTTGGGGGTCTCTTAAGGTCGTGAGGTTAGGACAGGGCTCCCTTTTTGGTGGGTTTAGGGTTTTTGCATGTGTCCTTGTCTTTCTTAACAAAGGATTTGCATTAGCCTGAAGACAGATGAGCTTGAAGCGCGTGGTTCTAGGTGGCTTCAAGATTTCATGGCTTTTGATTCTGAGCCTCTCGGGCAGATTCTGATGAAGAACCCCTTAGACTTAGACGCCGACAGGAACAACTAGAACCACAAGGACAGCAGCAGCAACAGCAATAGTCCAGCAGCAGCGCCCCAGCCACCACCATTACCACCACCTCCGCCGGAGCCACCGCCTCCTCCACCTCCACGACCACAGCACAGCAACAACACCTGCCAATAAGAATGACAACTGATAACAACTTCAGTAACAGGAATGGCCATATTAACGAGGGCACCACGCGTCGCAGGACTACCCGGGCTTGTGCATGGCCCGCACGCTCGGGGACCAGTCGGTGAAGGACTACGGTGTCATCGCAACTCCCGAGGTGGGGCTTTCCAAAGCCATGGATGTCCCTCATTTTTAGGGATTTGATCTTGCTTTATGAGAGTGTGAGCATTGATGTACAATTTCTGGGTTCTTGGTTCAATTTACTGGTAACTTCAATTCAAATCAAATCCTCAACAAGGACCCAGAGTATATACCGCACCCAGACTAAATCTCGCCTGAAGCAAGCTGAACAAGCACTACTGATTGGCGTAAACTCCTCCTTCCCTGAAGACAGCGATCTGAGGGTTTGCATGGCGGCTTTATAGTAAACTTATAACAAGGAACCCTAACAATTGATATGGGTAATCAGTTAAACGGCATTGTGTTGGCCTGCACGCTTCTTTTCGTTCTGCACGTGAGCTATATTTCGCTGTTGTCGTTCACATGGAGCCTTTGCGAAAGCGCAATGTCCGAGCAAGGCAAACGTAGCAAGAACGACCAGAATCCGAATACAGGCACTAAGCAGTAGGATCCTTACTGCAGGCACCCTTAACTCCCCTAAACCCTTAACCAGGACTCCTCATTTTAAGAATGCCTTCGTGGTTTCCAAAACCCTGCACTCGAACTCCTGGACCCTGGGTTCGAACTCAAACTCCAACAGTCGAAGCTGTAGCCGTGAACGTTTAGGGTTTTGGTGTTAAGGGATAAGTTAGGTTGTCCCATAGATGCCTGACTTTAAAGCATAAACTTTCCAGCAAGCTTTCGAAATGCAAGCCTTGCGGACAAGAAGGCTTAGTGGCTTTTTGCTTGTTGCAGGTTCTGCTTACGACCGTGGACCTCTCGAAGAAGGCGGACAAACATTGCGGGGCATCGGTTTTGGGCTGTGGGGGGATAGAATATGGGGCTTGCAGGCGCTTGTTGTTCTGTTGTCTTGTGGTGTGCTAGGGGTTCCGTGGACCTTGCGGGCGTTGACTTCCAGTGGTTTTCGCGCCGAGCTGGTGGTCATGGTGGTGGTTGTGGTGGTGTCGGCATTTGTTGCTATGAGCGTGGTTGCCACTACGCCTGCCTTAGGATCGCTACAATGCTTTTGCCGTGGTCTATTCGTGTCGTATCTTGCAACTTGCCGTCTTGTTACCTCACTGGTGACCGACCAAAAGCGTTGTGAGTGTAACATCGCAATCAGAGTTGTCAGTACTGAACCCAAGCATCGTGGTGATTCCTGCCTTCTTCGCTCACACTTTTTCTTTGGCCGGGGAACTCAGCAAGTAGGCGCTCAAGAGATACAGAGATGCTCGCCAAGAGCGCATGCTCCTCTCCGACAAAAACCTAAGCAGGCGTTTTTCATCATCGCCAGCGACGGTCGGGCCCTCGACGAATTTGCTGCGTACATAGTGATGGGGTAGTTGCAGACGTCTACGAGTCTGTTGTGGCTGCAACAAGAGTTAAACACTGCTATAGAACGACAACCCTGAACGCCCAAATCCTTCGCATGAGGGCTTCCATGTACTCACAGTTTCGCCGCCCGGACGCCCGAAATCTGGACGGTGTTTAGGGTTTAGTGCCCTGAACACTAGAGCACTAAATACCGCCCTGCAGCCGGAAACCTTAAACCACCAGAGGCCTCAGCACAACCCCAAAGGAATCCCAGGCCGAATGTATGCGATCATGCCCTCCACGCTTTTGACCATAGACCCTAAACCATGTTGGCCCAGGTGTGTGGGAGTTCTTGGATTCGCAGTTCGTCGTCAAGGCCGTTGCCAAGAAGATCCAATCGGCCGCCCGGTTTAGGGTTTAGGGATGTTTAGGGTATAGGGGCTGGGGTGAGTTTAGCTTTATACGCCTTTTTGCTTAGCGTCACCGCATTCCTTTTTTTTGGGGGGGGGGTCAGAGTTTTAAAGGGTTTTATGGTGCTTGACGGAGTACTCCGTAGACAAGTTTGGACTGGTAGATCAAGTCGCTTCGATGTCAGGCCGCAAGATGAAACTGTCATGGCTTTTGCCCCATTCGAACCCCGACTCCCCCCCTGTCAGCGTACAGCAAAAGCCAAGAAAGCACCCCAAAACACTAAAACTAGACTACAGAGAGCCCCCAGACCTCAGAGAATGCCTGAGAAAATTGACAGAACAAAATCCCTAGACCATACAGTGGGAACGTCTCAGAAAACGTTGACAGACACGAACAGATCCTTAGTAGTTGGGCAGGTAACCTTGAACTTTTCTGGGTTATTATACTCCGTAAGGCTATCCCCTAGGATACTGGACAAGTAAGAATCTCCTAAACCCTAAACACTTTAAATGCGTCGTTCTCGGCAATGCGAGGGCGAAAAAAACTTGTTAAGACCCTAACCCTAGAGAGTCTAAACCCTAAACCCTAAACCCCAGGGCAAAAAAGAACCCTCAACCCTAGACTTTTCTTTGAACCCTAACCCTAAACCCTAAAC
>CAJNDV010006435.1:29081-43463 GCA_905221635.1 Symbiodinium sp. CCMP2456 | reverse complement strand
TTGGGGGGGGGGAGGGGGGGGGGCCGGCCGAACCGGGATCATATATAGCGCCATTACGGAATTAGGGTTTAGGGTTTAGGGCTTAGGGTTTAGGGTTTAGGGTTTTGGGTTTCGGGTTCAAGATTGTGGGACCTACTTCCATAATGGTGCTATGTGTGGAGCCTCTGGGACCGTAATCGAAATACCTTCTGTTCCAGATGTTGCGTACATGCGCTTCGGCGGCCTCCAAGGTCTGTCCCAAAAGGTCAGGAGGTCCCAGCTGTTGCGGCGAGAGACTGCTACTGCTCTCCACGGTCTCGACGAAGGGCCAGGCGAAGAGGTACCCGATGATCTAGTCGTCGAAGCGCATGCCCGGCCGCTCCGGGCGGCAATCTTCACACTCGTGCTCATGCGCCGCGCCGTTGATCGGCGGGTAACAGACCGGGCGGAAGCACCTGGCCGCCCGAGTTCATCGCAGAGGCGTGGATAAATCCGACGTCGCTGCAGTCCTTCTCACTCTACAGCCAAGTCCGATAGCACAAGAAAGCTCCCACAAGCTTGCCTCACTACCATCCTAACGGAACATTGAGCCAGTTCTGCTTCCCACAAACCCTAAACCCTAAACNNCCTAAACCCGTAAACCCTAAAACCCTGAACCCTAAACCCCTAAACCCTAAACCCTAAACCCTGAACCCTAAACCCTAAACCCTAAACCCCTAAAACCTGAACCCCTAAAACCTGAACCCCTAAACCCTGAACCCTAAGCCCTAAACCCCCAAAAAAAGCCTTCGGCATGATTTCGCGAAGCTCTCACTGCGGCACCCTTATAGAAACCCTTATAAGAAACGCCTTAAAGATCCCTTTATGGAGCCCCCTAAAACGGGCCCTAGTTTAGAGAACTACCAGGATTTCAGCTTTGTTCGGATCTCAGCTTTGACAAGTTCTCAATCACCAAACTCACGGTCTGGGTTTAGGGTTTAGGGTCTTGGGTTTAGGGTCTAGGGTTTAGGGTTTAGGGTTTAGGGTTTATGGTTTAGTTTAAACTTGAAAGATAGGCGACATATATGAAGTCAAACAGTTTACAGTTTTCCCTAAACCCTAAACCCTAAACCCCTAAATTTTCCCGTTGGCCATCTAAGCTTCAGGTTTGGGAGAACTTGAAGCCTAGAGTTGAGGGTCGGGGTGCAAGATAAGGTTTATCTACGGAGCTTAGGAGGGACCCCTATTAGGGAACCTTAATAGGTTTAGGGCTTAGGGTTTAGGGTTTAGGGTTTAAGGTTTAAGGTTTAGGGGTTTAGGGTTTATACCCATGACCTTAAATAACCGTTGTATAGTCGTTATATACCCCTGCTTTAGCCAAGTAGTCTCCATATTAACACCAATAACCTACAAGAGTCCCTATTAAGGGTCCCTCCTAAAGCCCATAGAGCTTAGGCCCGCAGAACCGCCCTCAACTAAACCTGCACGGCTTAGGGTTTACGGCTTTTGAGTCAAGGCACATGCCCAGGCATGGTTCAAAACCCTGACGCTTAAAACTAGGCTTTTAGGGGCTTTGGGGTTTAGAGCTTAGAGTTTAAACACAGAACCCTCAGGCCGCCTTTCCAACACCCTCATTCTTGAAAGAAGACTCACTGATGATACACCGTTGTGGTCCCTGTGTGCCGCCTGTGCTACCCGACTCTGATTGTATTAACACACGTTCTCACACCCCACACCCAAACCCTTGTGATAAATCCTTACATGTGGAATGCTGGAAAGGGGGCCTTAAAGTACTGCCTCAGGAACCCTAGTCTAAACTAGGACCACTGCACCTTGTGTTTCTCATTACTCAGAGCCTTTATTGGAACCCCTTTCAAGGAATTATGCTAAGCCCCTGACTGAATCCTAAACCCTAAACCCTGAACCCTAAACCCTGAGCCCTAAACCCTGAACCCTAAACCCTGGGCCCTAAACCCAAAACCCTGAACCATAGTCAGCCTTATAGGAATCCTTCTCGTAATCTTGTAAAGGAGCCTGTACAGTAATGTAGGGGCCGAAAAAATATTAGAATAGGGCTTTGGGGTCCTGTATACTTTAATAACTAGAATAAGGAACCCTAAACCCTAAACCCCAAAATAATACAGGCAACTCCCTAAACCCTAAACCCTAAACCCTAAACCCTAAACTATTCAGGCCCTTTTTAACCTTGAGGCTCCCGACTTTCATGGCCATCCACACCATGGCCTAACACGGAATGGCTGTGGACCACGGCATCACCTGCTCGAGCCCCCCGGCTGCTTCTTGGGTCGTTGAATAGGGTAAGTATCAGAGCCTTAGTCATCAAACTACGCCTGTTTTTTTTGGTTTTCGTTTTTTTGAGGTCATAGAATATGTAACAATCAGGAACCCTACGGCATGTCTCAGGCTTGAAACCCTAAACCCTAAACCCTAAACCCTAAACCCTAAACCCTAAACCGCCTGTCGGGGGTTTCGGGTGTCGGCCTGTTTTGCCGAGTCTTGGATAGCCGACGTCTGGTGTATGGACTCGGGATTTCGGGTTTAGGGTTAGGGTTGTAGATCTTAGTTGCTGAGTTCATAAGCCCAGAAAAATGTACACTTTCAGTTTTATAGTAGGTAATATTATCCCAAAAAGTGTAAAATGCATCCACCCAGCTACTGAGAGATTTAAATTTAGGGTTTACAGGTTTTGGGTTTGGGGTTTAGCCGGAGGGTAAGATATTATAGCAGCCCAGAGTAGGGTTTGCAAGCTCGTAATGCAAGAAACACCCTGAGCCCTAAACCCGAAAGCTCGTAATCAAGAAACCCTAAACCCTAAACCCGAAAGCTCGCACTTCAAGCTTCTGGATCCACGCGGTTACGACGGGTCCGAGGTCAAGGATGTGAGATTTGCGGGTGTAGGGTTCAGAGTTCTCGGTTTGGGGTTCCGGGAATTCTCTCTTCTCTTCCTCCTCGCGGTCAACAGTGCCAACACATCACCGCCATCACCACCATCGCCATCATCGTCATCATCATCATCAGCAGCATCGTCGTCGTCACAACCGTTAACTTCTTCGCCATCAATATCGTCAGCATCGCCGTCCTGGCCGCGACCAACCCCATCACCCTGATCGACATCACGATCTGGCCATTTCTCATATATGCTTTCGGGTGACATGTAACAGATGAGACACAGAAGTCGCACCAGGGCTTAGGGTTTGGGGGCACAGCGTGGAATCCATGGCCAACTGCGTAGCGTTTGATTTGCAATGAAAAACGCCGCAGACCCTTCCATGCACCCTCAGTAGACCTGCTACGAGGGCCAGCTTCCTGGGACGAGCAACTGCGTGCTTCAACTGGGTGTGCGTTTCGGGTTTAGGGTTTAGCCTTTATAGGTTCATGGTTTGACTACAACGCCCCACACCTCAAAATTCTCAAGTACTTCTAAGCCCCTTGACACCCGGAGTCCCGAACCCGAAACTCCCAAACCCGACACGCGCCTGTCAAGAAGTCAGCGAAGTTGATAAGGAGGCTGTCCACCGGCATCTCTTCCGCACTCTGTGGCGCCGGTGGCTCAGGTTTCGGTGCAGCTGTGGCGAGAGTTTAAGATTCAGGGCCTACGGTTTAAATGGGATTATGGTTAGCTTAAGGTTTACGGCTTTAAGGCTTATGCTTACCCCTAAACCCTACGCCCTAAAGTCTCGAAAATAAAATGTAAGCTTTAAGATTGAAAGAAGCCTAGGCAGGCTTAGGCTCGCAGGATCATGTCGGTGGAACCTGAGGCACACTTCCCTTTGGAAAAAAACTGGTTTTGGGTTTAGGGTTTAGGGTTTCGGTGGTTTGGGGCGTAGGGTTTAGGGATTCTGTCTTTTACAACTCTAACACGACAAAGCCCTAAACGGCATAGGCTACTCCCTCACGCTGTAGCTACATGGGAGTTAGGAGAACGGGGAATCCCTTAAGAATATAGATCCTCTCAATAAGGTCCCTTTTAAGAGAGCCAGCAGTAGGGCTCAGAAGGGTCCCCTTTCAGGGGTCTCCCTAATACGACCCCTAACCCCTAAACCCTAAACCCTAAACCCTAAACCCTAAACCCTAAACCCTACTACCTAGGACTATAGGAACCTCAATGAAACAATCTCTTGAGCCAAGCGGGGCCCGGAAGTCGCAACAGCTGCCTGGAGATCCAGGGCTCTTCGTCAGCCTGGGGCTGGGTTTGGGGTTTAGGGTTTAGGGTTTAGGGTTTAGGGTTTAGGGTTTAGGGTTTAGGGTTTAGGGTTTAGGGTTTAGGGTTTAGGGTTTAGGGTTTGGGGTTCAGGATCCTAGGGCTGGGTTTGAGTTGCAAGGTTGAGGTTTAGGGTTTTAGGCCTAGGGCTTAGGGGGACTATTGTCTAAGGTTTAGGACTCAGGGTCCTAAACCCCAAACCCTGAACCCCTAAACCCTAAACCCCTAAACCCCTAAACCCTAAGCCCTAAACCCGAAACCCCAACATCGATCCCCTAATGCAGGTCCAGAGACTTCTTCTATAAAATCGGCAGCCGTTCAAGTCTTTTTTTTAGGGTTTAGAGTTTAGGGGCTCAGGGATTAAATTCGGGTTTACGGATTTCGAACAGCTTAAACAGGATGACCCTAAGCCCGGAACTCTCAAAAAAGACGTCAAGTTTCGGGATCAGGGTCGAAGCTTTCTGTGGAGTTTACAGCTGGGGAGTTTAGGGTGTAGATTTCAAGAATTTATGGCTTAAGCCCTAAACCGTACACCCAGGTTTAGGGTTCAGACCCATGGGACCCTAAACCCTAAACCCTAAACCCTAAACCCTAACTCAAGAGCGGGTCAGTGCGACTACAGGACTGAAGGCTTTAGGGTTTAGGATATGGGAGTTTCCGAAAATAAGGGGTACCTTATTTGGGGGTCCTTATAATAAGGATCCAATTATTTGGGGTACTATATTAGGGTCCTCTATTTTCGGAAACCCCCATATGGGGTTTTCAGGGTCTAGTGAAACCTGAAACACAAGGCCAAGAACAACCAAAATCCACAAGCGCTAAACCCCCCAACCCTGAACCCACGTTCTGGAAGTTTCAGAAAGTACAGGGTTTAGGGTTTAGGGTTTAGGGTTTAGAGGCAGGACCCTACGGCCGACCTGTAGACCTGAACCGAAGGATCCTATTTACTGTAGGACCGCTGAATAAGGTACCCCTGGGATTCTCTAACAGGATCCTAAATATAAGCCACACAAAGGAACTACCTTGGGGCCTATGGGTCAGTACTGTTGCGTTTCATAAGATTGTCACTGGCACTTGTAGGGTTTGTTCCAGGCTCTGTAGGGTTTAGGGTTTAGGGTTTAGGGCTTAGGGTTTATGGTTTAGGGTTTAGGGTTTAGGGTTTGATATTGGGGCCTTGATAATTGGAAGAGGGTTTTATGAGGCGTTGTATTATATTATACTTGTATCGGTACTAAGGAACCTACGGTATAGAGGTTTCTATAGTAATGGAGCCCGACACAGAAAAAACTGCACAATGTACCCTAAATAATACTCTGGATCCTTTCTTATGTAAGCAAAAAATTCTTACTTGTAGATCCTTTATGATCTCCTAAAGGAGCCCATATCTAACCCAAAAAACCTTTAACCACAGATTCGGTAACCCTGACACTCCGACTGTATGGGAACCTTGAGCCTTCGACTCTAGACCCCAAGCCTCAAAGAAACAAGGCTAAAGAGTTTAAGATCTTGGGGCTTAGGGTTTAGGGTTTTAAGGTGTCAGTGTTTAAACCCTCCAACCCTTAAAACCAGCAGCAACAGGCAAAAATGAAGACAAGCCCTGCGCCATTTTGGGCACGTGTCTGGCTGGGCCAACACACCCTAACCTGTCTTGACACACGACGGCTTGCACTGAACGGTTTGGGGTTCCGGGGTGATGGTCCGGGGGACAGCAGGCCTCAAAAACCAGAGCAGCGTTGGGTAATACTCGTGAACTTACGATGAAGAAACCTCGGAATGCAGTTATCAATTCAGGCCGGTCTTATCGATTGCACCAGCGGGTTTCTGAATCCTACCCCCCTTCGCCGTGATCAGAATGGTCCACAAGTGACCCAAACCCCTAAACCCTTTCGTGTACAATATTCAGACAGACAATACCAATGAAAGTAACCTTCGCTTTTGTTGCTTGGCTAATCAGAGACTATAACATCCCCGAATTCAGCGTCCAGGGGTCTCTTCCCAACGGCCCCACTAATTTTGAAGACTAATCGGGAGGGTATCTCGATATAGTCCCTATAAACCGTAGTATGAGTGCGTGGGGATTCTACAGAAGTTCCTTAGTAAAAACTTACCTTTAAGGGGTACTAAACCCTATATACCCTCTAAACCGGGCTACTGCAACGGTTCTAGGGCTTCGGGTCACTGTCGGGGGCTTGGCACGAGGATCTTGGGGTTTGGGCCTTTAGTGTCCTGGGTTTAGGGTTTAAGGTTTTAGCTGTAACACGGCCTTCCGAAGTTAATTTCGTCTGGTTTGGGGGGTTATTAATATATACATATGCTACCCCCCCCCATTGACATTGATCTACCTTTGTGGGGATCTAAGGAGCACCGAATAGCAATGAGCCATGATTAAAACACAAGAGAGACTTGAACTGAAAAACTGCGGTGATAGATATGGCTTTGCTGCAAAATAACAGAGGCACACTTCACGTGACGCTGCAACAAAGCTTTCACGTGAGTCGCAGGATGACGTGTAGAGCCTCTCAAAAAGCAAAACTAAGAGCAGACCTCAGACCAAAAGGTCTTCACAGGGCAAGGCGCTTTGCGAACCCTGCGGTGTACACCCCGAGGAGTGCACCTATGCAGGCCCACAGGTCCTCCTTGCGGTGCCAGTATGCCCACGGTGCACTGCGAACCTGCGCTGCGAGAACGGAAGATCCGGCTTTAGCCCGTTCCTTGATGAAATGCACGGACACCTTGACCAAGGCTGGCTTCTTCCAAACCCATTTGCCCGCTCTTTTCACACGCTTCTTCTGGTGAACGACAGCATCATGGGGCCTTCCCGACACTTTCATGCGGTAGGAGCGAGCCGAATCAGAATGCAGGATGACGCGGCGGTTCTTCAAGTACTTGTGGGCGAGAGGCTTCCAGTCAATCTTCCTCATAGCTCCGGGTCCGGGAGCACGAGAAACAGTGACCGTTGGATTGAGCTTCACGAGAACCAACGTCTTAGGACATCCCCGCTGCACCAATCCACCCCATTGTTCCCAAAGTGTGTTCTTTCCCGCAATCTGGTCCGCGTCCGAAAGTTCGCATGGCTCAAAAGTGTTTTTGTCGAAAGTGGCATCATCCACGACATCTCGCCATGCACGGGGTGTGCACCGCCGAAAGGACTTGCGAATGAGTCTGAGGCTGCGGCGCATTTTCTCGAGGGCCTTGTGAATGATGTGAATGATGCTGAGAGGGACAGAGCGAGACCTCCAAAAGATTGTGTCTTTTGAAAAAAATTGAGGCCTCTTGAGGTTTTGGAGCTCCCAGAGTCCCGAAGTGCTGAGAGGCCCTAATCTTTTTGAGTCTTGAATCTCAAAAAGATTGGGCCTTTCAAGGTTTGGAAGCTCCCAGAATCTCAATATGCTGAGAGGCCTCAATCTGTTTGATTTTGATGCTATTCTCCCAAGACCTCCACAAGATTGAGCCCATTGAACAAGTACTTTTCCAAACAGCCCCCGTTCTAGAACAGCCCTTCGTTCTACCTTTGCTGAACGGCAAGTTCGGCACTGAATGAGTTGGAAGGCATCTCTACCAAATCCCACCATGGCACTTCCCCAATTGCTCCGTTCAACACGGTCAGTATAGTAAGGTCGTCGTAAGACATTAGCTGAATACTTTTCACACGGGCAATTGAGGAGGATTTTGATGCCATGAAACCAGGTACGGATCATACCGGTCTCACCATGACAGTTCCTCAAGCATATTTAGAAAATGCGAGGTATCTTCTCTAACGTCGAATCGCACGCAGACTACAAGCGCCTGCTTGCGGAAGAAAATGAATACGCTTCTTGCGTTCTGCTTCTCATGCCACTTTTCGCCCTGGAATGGTCGTTTTCCATAGGACATTCCGTATGCGCCAGCAGTTTTGAAATAAAAACTGAAGGCCTCCACATTTTGACTAGCAGCCATGGTGAAGAGTTTTAGTCCTTTCCCAGCGCCCAAGAAAGGAGTCCGCCGAATGGTCCTCAACAAGCCCTCCAGCAACAAGACGTCCTCTTGCAACAAGGTTGCCTATCAGCGCCATTCGCATGTGCCGAGCTGCGCTGTAGACGGCGGTCGGCTTACACTCAAGCCTTAAATCACGCCCCCGGAGCAAGGCCCGCCGGATGCAGGGCGCAGCTTCCTGGCTGAGCTGCAGCTTTCTGCGAGGAAGACAGATCTTGCCCAGGTCAAGTGGCCGCTTCAAAAAGCTGCGCCCTTGAAAAGGGACACGCTTGTCACAGCAAACTTCGGGCTTCAACAGCTTTTCGCTGAAGTATGCTGTGGAGCGCTCAGCCCGCGCACCTAGGCCAGCGGCTGAGCTCGGGCATCATAGGCCTGCGCAAACAAGGCAATGGCGAACTGAGGAAAGAACATGTCGCGTCCGACCGTTCATTATTCAAGGTAGCTGCGATTCTCCGTCCATTGGAAGAAAACTATGTTTCCAGTGCTGGGTAAAAGAACATTCTAGGAGTTAGGATTAGGGGGGCCGTTAGGGATATGGTGCCGCATAATCCAGACGCTCATCAAAGCCAGTGACACCAGCATCATCAAGATTGAAAAGAAGGACAAATTCTTGCCAGAATGGTCTGGAGCAGTTTGCCCCAGATGTGAGGCAGGAGTTCTTGGCCCTTTGCAAGAACATGCTGGTCGTACCGGACCTTGGCATCGCTGCAACAAGAAAAACTGCCAGCAGCACATCTCCCCTATCCACTTGCATCCGATTTTCACCACGACGCCGGGTCCTGAGGGGCATTCTCTGCAAATGCAGTCAGCAGCACTTCTGCTTGGGAGAATAGCTTTAGAATCAAACAGGTTGAACCCTTTCAGCATTCTGAGACTCTGGGAGCATCCAAACCTCGAGAGGCCCCAACCTTTTTGAGGTTAGAGGATTCAAAAATATTGAAACCTCTCAGCACTTTGGAACTCTGGGAGCTGCAAAACACTGAGAGCTGCAAAACACTGAGAGACCTTAATCTTTTTTCGGTCCAGGATGGCAAAAGATTGGCACCTTTCAGTGCTTGCAGCTCCCAGAGTTCCAAAGTGCTGAGAGGCCTCAATCTTTCTGATTTGGGGTACAGTCTCCCAAGACCTCCAAAAGATTGAACCTTTTGAGGCCTCGCAACGTTTTAGCTTCAAAATCACAAAAAGATTGAGGCCTCTCAGCACTTTGAGCCTCTGGGAACTGCAAAATTTCAAAACAGTGAGAGGCATTAGAAGTTAGCATTTTCGGGACGCCGCTCCATTCGGCTACACCCCGCCCCGGCTCACCCTTGCCTCTCAAAAGGGGCACAAAGGTAGGTCAACGGGGGGGGCGATACCATACATACACAGTGGCTTGGCGACCAAGCTCGGCAACACCTCAGTGGTGTCGGTCGGCATGCTCTGCAACCTAGTGGAAATTTCCCGTGCCAACTTTTGACATGGAGCAGGCTCGCCTACAGTGGAGGGCCTTAGTCAGCCTTACCAGCAGGAAAGGACATAAAGTGTGAAAAGTATCTAGACAAGTACTGCATATTGGGATCCACAACAGGTAAGGTTCAAAGGCGAAGTTTTAGGGGTTTAACCAGGGGTTGCGGGTTCCGCTTGTTGTCCCAATCACCCAGCGATTGGAACAAAGTCAAAATGGCTTTGCAGGCAAGAAATAACCTCTCAAGGGATACATGCCAGGACTGGTTTCGAACTGACTTCCCCGAGTGTGGACGCTATTGCAGGCAATACACACCCTCTCAAGGGATACATGCCAGGACTGGTTTCGAACTGCTTTCCCCGAGTGCGGACGCTATTTTAGGAAGAGTTGATGCGACTCCCCGGACCCTTCCCCCCAGTGTCTGCAAGGATCCACATGAAATCGATGCGACTAAGGACCTTCACTGTACCTTGCCGGATGGTGAGTTCTCACCCAAAGCAAAACACGACGCACAATTCACTGCTTGCGCTGCGCGACAGCTTTGTACTTGACAGGGCGAGCAGAGCGCATTCCCACTGCAGACAGGTAGCCGGCCCGGCGGCACAGGGTTTCGGTACCTGGACGAAGCGTGATGAAGTAAGCTGGGATTCAAGATGTCCAGGGGTCAGTTTGCACGTCAGGTTGCCAAGACTGCTGTGCAGGAAATGAACCAGATTAAGCCCAGCGGCACCCGGCCCGCAGGCAAAGGCCTTGGTCACGACAAGTCCATGCGTCTCAAACCCCCGCCCTCCATGGACCTCCCTTGCCCATCATCAGTCTGCTCTTACGCTCTACGATGTGGACGAGAAGTATGCATGCCAGCTGCTGACAGATAGCCGGCGAGGATGTCAGTACCTCGGCCGCAACATAATCAACGGAGCAACTTTGTGGGTCAGGTTGCCAGGGGAAATGCGCTGTAGGCACAGGCAGAGGCGACTTTCGACCCATTGCCAGCTCTACGGGCCTCGATATGTGATGATATGTGCTTCAAACGCTGAGGTCGGAACATACAAAGCGACAACTGGTTGGCAAAGAACCGCAACCAAGACGAAGAATATGTGCTCAGACTTCGTAAGGGCAGAGGTCTCGTGGCGTTCGACAGCACCAGCCTGGCCACAGAAGACGAGGGGTGGTGGGCGGGTTCAGGGTTTAGGGTTTTGCCGCAATATAGCGCGTAGGCGATAATATCTTGCGCCAAGGTTGTGTCGAGGGCATCGTACTATGGCGACGAGCTGCGAAAGCCTGCCTATAGAGGGATCTTCCTTCTTTCTTTCCTCGGCCTGAACTCATTCTGCCGTGAGTTTAGGGTTCAGGGTTTGGGTTTAGGTGTTTTTTCAGCGGGGTTTAAGGTTTGGTGGGGGGTGTACCATACAAGGGCTATAGGCACCCCTCGAGGCTTGGGATCAACCCTAGAGTTAAAGGGAGCAAAAGATTGTGATTTGCGGTATATTGCCCAATTGAGGGGAAACCCCAAACCCTAAACCCTAAATCGGGCCCTCTGGGAAGAGATAGCTTGAATAAAAATCAGGGGCAATTGGGGCTTGGGGCTGCGAGGCTCAAAGTTTACCTGGAGCCAAGCCTCGCGCTAAACTCATAACCTGAACATAAGGTTGGGTTTAGGGTTTAAAGTTTAGGGTTTAGGCTCTAGGGGTTTAGGGATTTAGGGGTTTAGGGTATAGAGGTAGACTGAATCGTTCTCGTGCCTTGTGAATCCAACTACGGCAGTTGTTCAAGGTCCGACCACTGCTTTGCGTTTGGACTGTTGTGTTCCCTAACCGTTTTGCCTAAGCCCTACCTCTAGCCCCAAACCCTTCTACAGCATGGTAGGCTATGTAAATAACTCCTATGTAAATAACTCCTAAACAATAAACCCATAGTAATGGGGTATAACCCTTGTACGTCACACAGACGAGAACAACAATCCGAGACTACGGCAGCCAATTACAAACGAAGTCACTCCGCATCTTCCATCAATCCGCAGAAGACCCGACCTTAATACGGATTGGGGATTGTGGGGCTCTTATAGGGATGACCCTAGCTTGAACTTGGGTTCGAAAGGAACAGTACCACCAGCTAGTTCGGCTTACGTAGACTCTACCCAAAACCTCAGAAGATCCTAAGCTTAAGCCCTCAACCCACAAGGCCACGAAGCGCTGCAGGCCTGGATAACGATGGCTCAGACGGTTTAGGGTTTAGGGATTAGGGTTTAGGGTTTAGGGTATAGGGTTTAGGGTTTAGGGTCTAGGGTTTAGGGTTTAGGGATTAGGGTAGCGGGCTGTAGGATTGGCAGCGCATGCTTTGAACAACCACGGACGAATCTCGTGCAGCCTCGCCCGCCTTGCCTGCGCTATGGCAGGTTTCGGCGTGCTGTAACCTAGTTCCTTGTGGACCCTTAAACCTAAACCCCAACCCGTGGGTTTAGGGTTTAGGGAGTTCCTTGTGGACCCTTAACCCTAAACCCCAACCCCTGAACCCTAAACCCTGAACATGAGGACGCTTAATTATCCTTCAGCCGCTAGATCAGAAACGGGTTACCTAGTTTGGTAGATCCTAATATGAGAGTTCGTAGGATCAACCCTCAACCGCCTGAACCCTAAACCCTATAATGTGTCAGCTGTATGGTATGCGTCAGGCTTTACGACTTAGTCTGTGTAATTAGGGATTGATAGACCAGACTTAAGGTTTAGGGTTTAGGGCTTATAAGGTTTACGCAAACGGAACTTGGGACGGAAAAGCAGTTCCCGAACGTAGAACCCCAAAAAAACTGCACTAACCTGTGCCTCGGAGTCTTGCATCCTGAACCCTAAAGTTTCGGGTAAAGCCGGGTATGGGGTTTAGGGTTTAGGGCTGAAGCCCTACATTCGGAACCCTAAACCTTAAAGTGATGTTTGGTTTTGGGAGCACGATGAAGCTGCCGTTTCTGCAGGTCCTGGGGACCCATCCAGCTTGCCTGTACTCTTTGAAGGGTCCCTTGAGCCCCAGTCATTGCGGTTTAGGCTTCTAGCCTTGGGGTTTGACCGTTTGACCTCAATGCACCTTAAAGGATAGACGGCTTACTTTCATTCATATTATGACTTAAACCCCTAAACCCTAAACCCTAAACCCTAACCCCTAAAACCCTAAACCCTAACACGTTTAGGGTTTCGGGTTTAGGGTTTAGGGTTGAGGGTCTGGAGGGTTTCTACATTACCTTAACCCACCGGAACCTACTTTTTGGTAGGGTCCCATATTAGGGTTTGTAATAAGAACCGACCAAAAAAGTGGGTTTTGGTGGGTTTCGGTATATGATAAGAGGGACACCGAAAGATGATATTTACGAATTCAGGCGGCGATGCTACCTATAGGAACCTGCTTGGCAAGATCATACAGGTGCTGGGGATTAGGGTTTAGGGTTTAGGGTTTAAGGCTTAGGGTTTAGGGTTTAGGGCTCAGGGCTCATTAGTGTATTTGGCAAGGGGCCCTTCTGTATGCACAGCTGGCAAAAGGGAAATTGCAAGGAAACTCACCCACGCGAAGCCACAAAAGCATGCTGATGCGGACCGTCAGCTCCTGCGGGGGCCGCAGGTTTTTGCTAGTCTACGGCGAGACCCTCCACCCCATGTAGCTGAAATGTGCAACGTACTTCCTGGTCGCAGTGACTCTCAACTCTGAAGCGCGAAGTGGACCGATAACTACCCCCTAAACCCTAAACCCTAAACCCCTAAACACCTAAACCCTAAACCCGAAACCCTAAACCCTTAACCCTAAACCCCTAAACCCTAAACCCTAAACCCCAAACACCCTGAACCTTTAAACCCTGAACCCCAGAATCCTGGACCTTCAACCAGCTCAAATCCGATACCTAAAGGCAGCTTGGATTGCAAAAGCACAAGCTAGACTGAACTTGGCACCCTTGCCAACAAAAAACACTGTTAGCGGTTTCTTAGGAATGATAGTGCCTTAAAAAAAATGCTGTATAAACCCTAAACCCTAAGCCTTATAGAACCCTAAATTCAGAGCTAAGGTTTCGGAACCTCGAGCTCTGAAGCGACTTGGTGGGTCGGAGTTTTGTGCAGTGCGAACGAGAGTGCAGGGTTTGGGGTTCAGGGTGTAGGGTTTAGGGGCTTAGGGGTTTAGGGCTTAGGGTTTGGAGGTTTGGAGGTTTGGGGGTAATGTTCAGGATTTGAGGTTTGGTTTAGGGTTTATATATTTATGTAGGCTTTAGGGGTTAAGGCACTCCTTCCCCAAGAGGGCCATGCCTACTGGTGCGGCACATTGACCAAGCAAGACATCCCCGACGATGTCGCTGAGACTCTGGAAAGTTGCTGAGACTCTGGAAACTCTCTGCAACGAGCTTGCCCTTCAAGTTCTGCAAATTGCAGGGCGGCCACCTGGGGGATCGGACCCCTCCCCGAGCCCAGCCGCCGGGGGCCCCAGGGGACCCCCCCGGGCCAGCCAGCCTGGGGTCGGGCATGTCCACCGAAGTTGGCCGGGCTCGCTGCAATCTGCATCCTCCCGCGGGGCTGCTTGGATGAGACATGATGAGACGTCTCTGCACATAAAACCCACTGACTCAGCAAAGAAACGCGTAGGCAGCGATGTGTTCACTGCCTATCCCCTAAACCCTAAACCCTAAACCCTCAACCCCGAAAAGAATCTCTTAAGGAACGTTTGCAAACGTGCGCAAACCTCAAATGAATTATGATTTAGGGGGGCCCCCCTAAGGGGGTATGGCAAATAGAGTTTGCTAGCAAGGGTTTTTGCTGAT